>JACEIK010002722.1:100466-151866 GCA_018107945.1 Datura stramonium | reverse complement strand
CCTATATAACCCATCACCTATTAGTTTTCACATCGTGGGGATATCACCACTCTTCCCCTATTCAATTGCCTCTAGACACTTACTAAATTTTAGTCTTTGCTGATAATTTACTCAACAATTTTTTCCTACTCATCAATAGCACATCAATTATATGCACATATATGTTTCACTGATCAAAATCTAACACAAGGTGAGTAAACCATAGCCTACCTAGGCACCGAGCTATCTTCTAGTTGTTCCCAGCTGCATTCTTGCGTCATGTTCCAAGTTCTTGCAAAGATTTTTTGTGGCAGATAGTGAACTCCTCGCCTTCTCTAGCCTCTTTTTTTCTTCCCTTGTTAGAAATCCCCACTTTTATTTTCCTAGGCATTTTATTCACCAACCTTATAAGAATAGGTTTTTAAATCCTATCTTGAATTGTCACGACTCGAATATAGGCCGGATCGATACATGGAGCCTAGAACCATAAATGGCTCCAAGTCGATCCGTGAAATGAACATAAATCTATAGCTCAAATCTTAAAGTGGAAGCCAACATCTGATATAGCAGAAGTCATAATATTTAATAACATAAGGGCAATAAAATATATAACTCAGATCCGAAGCTGAATACATACTATGTCTGATAAGCCTCTAACATCTTGACGAGCTGATAGGACAAGACCCCAACTAGCTTACTAATAAACTGAAACTGAAAAATACTGATAACAAACTAATAAAGAGGTCCTCAGAGGATGAGGACTCACCAACAAGCTGAATATACTAACTCTGGGAACTTACTAGCGGCAGGACTGAACCTGAACGTCCAAGCGTGTATCATGAAATCATACGACATAGAGTATGTGGTTAGTACTTGAAATGTACCGAGTATGTAAGATAATTAAAACCACTAAGTAAGTAAACATGAAATCATGCATATCATAAAACATTTCATCATAAGGTTTTGAGAGTAAGGCTTGCGTGCTATTATCTAAAAACAAGATTCAAACATAACTGAATCGAATGACCCAAAGTTGAAACTGATAATCATAAGTAAAACTGAACATTGGGTCAAACCCGCTGAAAACATAATATCATGACAGATAAACATGCATAACTGAAATTATGAGGAACAATAGAGACTCGTTATATAACCGACATTACGATGATAGAGCTTACGTGGTCCCGACTATTACACTCAAGTGGGAAAATTCATCCAAATCCTTGGAAGGGCTAAGAGCACTACCATGATATTGATATCAAGCTGAAGGCCCCTCGGGGGAAGGGAAAGCTCAAAAGGATGGTCCCAAAGAATCTGAATAAACCTATGCTGGCATGTAGTTTTGAGGCCCGAGGTTGTCTGAACCCCTAGCCTGCTCGGTACTAGACACTACTCCAAAAAATATGCATATGCTCTCCATCATTTTTTAATGAAGCTGAACCATCACCTTTCAATGAAGCTGAATCATAACATTACATACATAAATATGAAACTTTAACATGAGGAGACTTGGCTCAAAACATACCACAAGCTGAAAAGAGGGAGTCTAGACTCCAATCACGTGGTAAGCTAATATCATAAAATTAAAGTAAATCATGAAACATGCTTTATAATAGACGTGATAGATAAAATCATGGATATACACATGGGTAATTTGAAATCATATTCTCGCCATAGATATTTATTCATACCTTAAAACATAGATCATAATCTCAACTCTTCATGAACTTACATATTGGGCATCTTATTTTTAAAACTTTGAAATCATAATTTGTAATTGAAATTATTATAAAACATGCCCATGAATCTTAAAATAACATTAGAAACATGAATAGGATTGACCCATGATAGACACATATAGAATTTCATCAGTTGGGTTGAAACCCCATGGAGCCATCAACCTTGAATTTCATGAATTTAGAAGAGGATTTAGGCATGAGAGTGAAGAAATACTCTTATTCATAACCCTACATACCTGGCTACTTTGATTTCACAATCTCCCTTGAAAACCCAAGTGAATTGAGGAAGAACCTAAGGAATCCTCAAGCGTGATCTCCAATGAACTCCTTAATCTTGCATGCATGGAAAGTATTAGAATAGGCTAAGAACTCTTAAAACCCTCATAACTAATATTAAAATAGCATAGTTTAGGACTTAGGATCTTAGGAATTACGAAAACACCCTTATTAAAATGCAGGAAAAATTACATACTGCCAGTCACCAAAAGGGACACCACGACTCGCGTGAACCTGATGACTCGTGGTGACCAACACGTAAAGTCTACTGGCCAACTCTCCATTTTTGATTCTACTCCATACCACGACCAACTCCACGAGTCGTGGAGTCACATCACGACTCCTGGTGGCCTCTCATGGTCACCCCAGGCCAATAATCGTTGCCAACCCCCTTCACTTCATGAGTCACTTAACGAATCGTGAAGTCCTCCCACGGGTCATTGGACAACTCGTCCTATGGCCCTGGCTACAATTTTCTATTTTCTTCGCTTGAACCCTCGGATCTGATCAAAGGGACTTTTGGGTATTACAATATCTCTCCCTTGGAAACATTCATACTCGAATGTGAAAGAACATACTGAAAGGTTAGGGAAAAGAGTTGTCATCCCAAACATTGAAGATCTAAAGCTGAAAACTAACAGAGTGACTGGTTCCGAACTGAAATACATGTCTGAACTTAATTCATGAATCACACTTGTATGCACTGACATGAAAGAAACTAGAAAACATGAACTGAATATGAACTCTCAGATGAGGGGAATGCTCCTCCTCGCTCCGAGAGTATATGAGAATATCATCAATGAACACAATTACAAATATGTCCAAATATGGCTTGGACACCCTGTTCATTAAATCCATAAAAGCTGCTGGAGCATTCGTTAGTCCAAAAGACATAACTACAACCTCATAGTGACCATACTCTCTAACTCTGAGCTAATGATATCCGGATCTGAGTTCTATCTTTGAAAAATTCTTGGCACCCTAAAGTTAGTCTAATAAGTCATCAATTTTGGGGAGGGAATACCTGTTCTTGATTGTGACTTTGTTCAACTGTCGATAATCGATGCGCATTCGAAGAGAACCATCCATCTTTTGGATAAAGAGAATTGGTGCATCCCACGAGGATTTTCTAGGTCTGATGAAACCCTTTTCTAAGAGGTCCTTCAACTATTCCGTCAGCTCTTTTAGCTCAGCTGGAGCCATTATGTAAGGAGGAATAAATATAGGCTGCGTATCGGGAAGAAGGTCAATGCTAAAGTCGATCTCCCTCTCGAGAGGGATTCCTGATAGTTCATCTGGAAAAACATCAAGATACTTACAAATGATAGGAACTGACTATATAGTTGGGGCCTCAGATGTAGCGTCCTTAACCCAAACTAGATGGTACATGCAACCCTTAGAGATCACCTTTCTAGCCTTAAGGTAGGAAATGAAACAACCCATAGGAACAACTGAACTACCCTTCCACTCTAGGACTGGCCCACCCTGAAACCAGAATTCTACTGCACAAGTTCTATAATTTATTGAGGCATAACATGCAAATCAATTCCAAAGATGACATAAAAATCTGTCATGGCTAACCCTACTAAATCTGCTGGAATGGCTTTCTGAAGGACTATGACAGGGAAATTTCTGTATGCTCATCGAGGTATGGCTAAAATACCGACTGCAGTAGAGACTAAGAAGGGTTCTACTAGGATTTTGGTACTAACTCCGAAACTACAAGCAACTTAAGGCATCACAAAAGATAAAGTAGCCCCTAGATCTAACAATGCATAAACATCAAGGTGAAATACTCGTAACATACCAGTGGATACATCTGGAGAGATATCCTGCTCCTGACGAGATGCAAGGGCATAAAACATGTTCTGACGTTGACTACCACCTGCACTCGTGAAGGCACCCTATTGAGATGAGCGTGCTGGTGAGGCTGTTGAACTACTGGCTGGGTCTCTATCACGACCCGAGCTTACACCCTAGCCGTAACACAGGAAAAGGAACCCCGAAAGGGCTCCAAGTCAACCCATGGCATAATCATAGCATTTTCTATCAAAGAAATAACCAACAACATGATAAAGCGAAAGCTAACTACAAGAGTTAATTATCAAATCCATAATCATAAATATAATAACACTAGATACAACACTGAATCCCTCTAGACAATGTCTGAGAGCCTTCTATTAAACGGATGAGTTGTTGGGACAAGCCCCCAGCTAACTCCTAAAGTCTGAAACTAAAACATAAGAAAATAAGAACATAAACCACACCCTCGGAAGATGAGGACTCACCACTAGCAGCTGGGAGAGAGAGAAGCGTATCTAACCACGCGGCAGAGCCTGATGACCTGAATCTATATCATGAAATGATATAACAATAGGCGTGCGGTCAGTACTTGGAATGTACTGGGTATGCAGGAAGCATAATCAACTAACTTATAAATATATACAAGAAGGAAGTAAAGTAAAACACAATAATAGTAATGTAACTGAAATGAGATACGAAAACCTTATATAAGATTTACATATTCATACCAACATAACCATCTATAAGGACATGTATTATTATAAGATAAACTGATGTGCAAAAGTAATAAACGAGAACAATATAGAGGTACAGTGCCGTGGCTGATGTCAAGAGGGTCCCTGACAGTCAAAGGGAGCGTCCCTAATCAAAGGGAAACATTCTCAGCTAGAGAGGTTCCCTGACTGTCAAAGGGAGAGAATGCGTCGCTGGATGACCAAGAAAAACATTCTCGGCTAAGGAGAATCCCGACTAACTAAGGCTAGACATACTTCATTAGCGACTAGGGATGTGAGTCTCGACTGAATAAGAGAAGACATACTCCACTAGCGACTAGGGATATGAGTCCTAACCGACTAAGAGAAGACATACTCCACTAGTAACTAGGGATGTGAGTCCCGACCGAATGAATCCATTCTAAATTACTACAGCTAATCAGATACAAAATCATTCACCACTCTCATCATACAATACTCATTTAAAAGGATTAGAACTATCTCTTATTGCACACAGGCTCAAAAGTCTAACATATTATGCACATTCTTTGTCATCATAGTTCACGTCATCACAGAACCAATTTAATACTTACTCTGAACATCATACACTAACGGGCATGCTATAGATTCAAATTATGTACAATACTATCACAACATCCCAATTCCGACTTCATCTCATCCAACATGAGGCATAAAGTCATGCATGATTTATAGATTCAACCCATACTTTATCAAAGATGCACGACTTCGTTTATTTAGATTTACGAACAGCTTGTAGATTCAACTCATACCTCATCATTTACAACAAGCAATGGAGAGAGCATTCATTTTCATTTTATAAGGCCCGTTTCATGATTTACTCTGATTTATGAGAAAAAGCAATAATTAGGCCATTAATATAGATTCACCTCATAACCAATCAATTCAATCGAAAACATGGTGATAATACATAATTTACTTTCAATTGCCCAAGCCCACAAACTCCAACTCATCCCAACATAGTTATTATTGACATTATCAGGTTATTAGGTTAATCATACAATATTTCAACAATTTCATCATATTCATGAACTACTACAATAATCAAGTGAGCAATAAAAAATCTCATTCAATACTCAAACCAATTTATGAAGAACATTCTACACTCTTGCATTCACAACATATAATACACATTTCAAAGCAACCCATTAATTTCTATTCCAATTAAATCCATAATTTTAGAAGATTTTTGCTTTTAAGAAGAATATAGAAGAATTTTCTTGTCATAAAAGCCCTAGGTCATGCTTTTCTAGATTAATAGAAAATGAATTTTTAATGAAAATATTTTGGGGCTCAAGGATGAAAGAGAATCCTTGTTAAAGACCCCCATACCTGGTAGAAGAATTCCCCCTCGAAATTGCACCTTGAAGCTTTGGAAGAAAAACCTAGGGGAACCTTGATATTGAGAGGAGAAGAAGGAGAGTTGAGAGAATGAGGGGTTAGGCATGAAAAACCCTTAAAAATGTCACCAAATAAAACCTAAAATGACGTCACTTTAAAGCTAGAGGCCCGAGATTTTACCAAACTGCCCTTGAGAAAAACCTGAAATTTCCCCAAACTGGAATCAATGACCCTCAGGATGAGTCGTTGTCTCATACAATGACCCATCATCTCCATCCGTTGGATGCACTGGACTTCCTTCAAACTTTCAGCTTCTCAAAACAACGACCGACAGGACGTGTCATTGTCACCTGCGACGATTCGTTATAACCACCTGTTGATTGCACTGTTTCCTTGACTGGTGTCCCAACCACGACTAACATGACGAGTCGTTGCTAGAACCAACGACTCGTTGTATGCTTCTGTTCCCACCACTGGTCCCTCTTTCACCTTCCTACCAATGATCAATACAACAGTCCATTACAACTTACAATGGCCCGTTGTCTCCATCCGTTGCCACCACCTAGGAACCCTGAAATCCAACCCATGACCACTTACAACGACTCGTCGTTTACACCAATGAGTTGTTACATGACTCGTTCCTTCCCAGTAGCCTAGCCCGAGATCTCACCACGACTATTTCTAACAAGTCATTATTTGTCACAATGACTAGTCCCTCCTTTCGAGGTATCAAAACACAGACTTATCCATGAATCCCATACAACGACTTCCTCCCATGACTCGTTAGAGCAACCAACGACTCGTTGTATGAGTCGTTCTGAGGCAATGCTGACATTTTTTGGCGGGCACATTTTCAAACTCTGGTTTCTAACTCTTTGGAACTCTTGGGGTGTTACAGTCTCGGCCTCTACCCTGTTCCTGTTTATCCACTGGACAATCTCTGAGCATATGTCTGGGCTTCCCACGCTCGAAATAAGCTCTTGTACTTGCTAAGCACTGACCAGTGTGCCTCCTACCACACCTGTCACAACCTGAAATGCTGGGCTCTACAGGTCTGCTCCCCTGACCTTGGGAGCCTAATGCTGTCACGCCCTGAGTCTACACCTTAGATGGAACACGGTACTTGGAGTCACAATTAATCACAATTCAACTCTTGGTCTGTCATACACTGGTATTCTGAGTAAAACATGCATAGCGGAAGCTTTGAAATAATGATATCAAAACATTTATGAAAGAAATTCTGAATCACATAGTTTAAAACATCTGAGAAATTCTAATAAACTGAAACCACATTTATGTCTAAAACCCCCAGCTAACTCTAAGTCTAACTGAAATAATAATAAAAGAAACTGAAATAAATGAACTAACTTCCTCGAGAGATGAGGACTCATACTTCTGCTGCTGGGAGAGAAGTCTGAACGAAGTATGCTAACAGCGCTGGGCTTGAGAACCTGCGGCTATATTATGAAATGATACAACATAAAAGTATGCGTCAGTACTTTGAATGTACTGAGTAAGTGAGATAAAACATGATGTTGGATATAAATGACTAAACTGAAATGACATGTAATGACCAACTAATATACTGAATTGAGACAATTGAAGTAAACTGAGATGGTCAGGATGACCCTGTCTGTCGGAAATACTAAGTCTGAGATACTACACTGAATTGATCCGATCGTAACTGAACTTGACTAATTTGAGACTAAACTGAGCTGACTAGTGGGAGAGTTTGTAACCAACATATAACCACGTGAGCTAGACATGGAGTCTAATGTATACACCCCACCGGTAGGACCCAATATACCTTGCCAGGGTATAAAGGCATGAATTGGGTGATCACATAAGTCTGGGGCCACTCAAGCCAATAAATAATGTAACCAACACTGGCAACATAGTTCTGGATGGGTACGCTGGAACCCCGGTTCGCTCGATGCTAAGTCCTACTCCCACTAGAAAACATAAACTGAATGTTAAGATGATAGCTCGAAACTGGGGTCCAAGACTAGTCAGGGATATATAACTGAAAGTACCCTGAGAGTCTTATCGGACCATATCTTGAAACTGGGTTCTAAACTGGTCAGAGTTGCTTATCTAGAAGCATCGTAATCGTCTAAGGACAAACTGTAATCTGAACTGGGGTCCTTGGCTAGTTAGAGCTATTTATATATCTAAAATATCATAACAGCCTGGTGGACCAATAACTGAATTCTGAATCTGATTCTGATAACTGGGAGGTGGTACTGACACCTCGAGAATTTCTGTAGTCAAACATATCAGCTGACATTTTCTAACTGAGTCTAAGGATGCTAAAGTTCTTACTAAAATTGAACTAACAATAATTGAATCGAGACTCACTGCTACTATCAATTGGGGATTCCCACAATGGTAAGTTCGAGCTAAGGTTCAATATTTCAACACTGGTGCAGAGTTCAAGATTTTCTAGTCCAATGACTATGGCTAAATTTTTCATCTCAAAATACTTATCATTTTTGATACCACAAACTGGAGAAAAATAATTATAACCAACATAGGATAATATTCCACACAAATTATATGAGGTCTATCAAGAAGTTCTTTAACATTCAAAAATTCTGCAGGGCTATAATTTACTTCCGTGAAAATAATCACCAAATAAATCATGAACTGACAGAAACCATAGCTAAAAATAATCACAGATATTATTCTAGGAAGATTCAAGGAAAATTTCATGAATTCTATTCACATTCGAAAACTCAGGGCTAGGATTTTTCATAGAATGAATTAGAAAGGGGTTCTGGGGACACAAGGGAAGAGCTATTCTCTTTTTGAATTCCCACATACCTGGCTGAAAACATCCCGAAGAAGAAAACTTGAACTGCTCCAATGGAAGAAAACCCTAAGCTTGCCTGAAAGTTCTTGAGAGACTCTTCGATGATTTTTTTTCTAAGAATGAACGTGGGGAATGAGGGGAGAGCCGTTCATTCCCACTAATAGGTCTGAAATTACGTCTTAAAAAACGTAGTTTAAAGTTTAGGAGAGCAGAAAATTACTAAACAACCCTTAGAAAATCACAGGGAAAAACTATCAGATGGTCCTAATGGATCGTGATCAATGACCACGACTCGTGGTCACACTCGTTGAGTACACTGCCTGGAAATCCCTGAAGGCCACCACGATAGACCTAACGAGTCGTGGTGAGTGACCACTACTCGTGGTCCCCTGCCGTAGACCTAACTGCCCAAAAGTCTGAAGCTCCCCACGGGTGACACCAGGACTCGTGGTGTCCCATAAAGAGTCGTGGTGAGGACTCGTGGTGTCCTCCTCACATCCACATAAGATTTCTGACGGCTCTGAGTTGTTTTCAATCTTTCTCTGATGAGTTGTACCTTCTGCATAGCTTCATGAACCGAGTCTGGCCCTCTCAAGGTAGCTTCACCAACCTCAAATCACCCTATAGGAGATCTATACCTTCTACCCTATAATGTCTCAAACGGGGCCATCTGAATGCTAGAGTGGTAGTTATTGTTGTACGCAAACTCGATAAGAGGCAAATAGTCATCCCAACTGCCCTTGAAATTTATTGTGCACGCTCTCAACATATCCTCTAGGGTCTAAATAGTCAGTTCATCTTTCCCATCTGTCTGCGGGTGAAAATTTATGCTGAGCTTGACCTGAGTGCCTAGTCCCTTCTGAAAAGACTTCCAAAAATGTGAGGTGAACTGAGTTCCTCTGTCTAAAATGATAGCTAATGGCACCCCATGAAGTCTGACTAACTCTCGGATGTAAAGTCTGGCATAGTTCTCAGCTGAATTTGTTGTTTTGACTGGGAGGAAGTGTGATGACTTATTCATCCGGTCTACTACTACCCAGATTGAGTCATGCTGTCGATGAGTCCTAGGTAGACTCATAATGAAGTCCATGTTTACTTCTTCCCACTTCCATGTGGGTTTGTCGATATCCTAAGTCATGCCTCCTGGCCTTTGCTGTTATACCTTGACTTGCTGGCAATTTGGGCACTTGGCTACGAATTCAGCGATGTGTCTCTTCATGCGGTTCCACCAGTAAATATCCCGCAAATTGCTGTACATTTTAGTAGCACTAGGGTGAATGGATTATCTTGAGTTGTGTGCTTCAGCTAGTATCTGCTGTCTTAACTCACCAACATCTGGTACACACAACCTGCTGATGTTGCCCGCAAGTGTACGGGTCGTACAAGTAATATAGTGGCCCTTTTTAAGAGCCAGATGTCGAACCCATAGGGATTGGACCAATTCAACTAATTATCAAGTTCAAGTGTGATATTAACTTTCGCAAGTGTTGATTATAGAAGTTTTCAAGAAATTTAGTTAAGTCTAAATGTGGTCAACGAAATACTCTGAATCCATTCAAGGAGCAACATAGAGTTAAAGCCGGATAATCATGCGCTACTACGATTTATTTCGATTTGCAATGGTTTAAGTATGAAACTATAAATTGTCGTCTCACATAATTAGAATTACATGTTCATGGTCTTCCGTACCTCTAAACACGACAAACTAGCCTCACTACTACATTGTGAACGAGGATGCTAATTCTAGTTCGTGGGCAATTAACTACGTGGATGTGGTTTATGGGGTTATGCCATTGATGAGGTACTTTCGTACCTCCAACCATTTAATAAACCTATCTTCACAACTACTTCTTCGAGTGGTAGAGTGACAAATCTAAGCCAGTGTCTTTCACTCTTCCCATTTTATCAACCAAAGCAAGGTATTGAGTATATTTCTATCCTAACGACAAAATCTTATCAAAAGACAAGAACTTGCTTCTTACATTCTTATGTTCTTCCCCTAGGTTTGCTTTCTCAAGCATTTTCTAAGTTAACGTGTGTGTTTTCATGGTGATCAATCATAAAAACAGCCATAATTAAGAATGCAAGACAAAACAACAATCAATAACTTAATTCCAAAAGCAAATTACAAAATGGCTTACAATCATAACTCATGGCTTCAACCCTAGAGGAAGGGTTCTAGCCAATCAAGTTCATAAAATTACAAGAAAACATTGTAAAAGTAACATACTTACAAGAATTGGTAGAGGAGATGAAATTGATGAACCCTAGGTGAGTTCTCCACTTCTCCACTTCAATCCTAGGTGGTTTTTCAGAATAAGATCGTGACAAAATGATTTTAGGAGCTAAGGTACCTATTTATAGTAAATGAGAATTTTACAAAATTATGCCTATCGTGGAATGGCTCCGTGTCACAGGTGTATCAGCGGGCACTGCCTCCGTGACACGGAGGTAACGCCCGGATGCACCTTGAAATTGCCTCGGGATGCCAAGATGTCGAGGCTTGCCGCGAGCCGGCGTGGAACATTGCTCGTGCAGCGCGATGGCAGGCGTGACACGGCGCTGGCGCGCAAGGTCGCCTGGCGTGGCACGGCCGGCGGGCGGGGATACTGCCCGCTTGCTGCCTTCCTCTCGCGCCTAGCATGGGTGGCGTGGCACGGCGCTGGGCGTGGCTGCGCATATCATTGGCACGCTGCCTAAGCGGTGACCTGCCCAGGCATGCTTCTTTACCGACTTTTGTAAATTGCTCCCGACTCCATTCCTCTACTTCACCAACTTATAAATTAGTTCCTCAAATTCATTTAAACCTACAAAACAAGGACTAATCATGTTGGTTAGTACATATCTTCACAATTATATAAAAATCACATGAAAATGTGTATAATTAATTGGATAAACAAGACTAAATTAAGTTATAAAGCATCACTTTCCGGGCATGCTATTTTTCCGAAGATCACAACCCCAAACTTAAAGTCTTGTTCGTCCTCAGGCAAACCTTTACATCTCATACACAAGAAGACTCGCACATAGCTAATTTAGCAAGATAATTCAAGCTACAGCTATAATGATTATTTAAGATAGCAAGATAAAAATAGAGCATGGGCCGATTTAATCATTGAAATGTAATACAACTTTGTCAAGACTTTCTAACCTCAAGAATCGACTCTCAATCTTAGCAAACTCATTCAAATCAACCGATCAAGACATTCGACGTGAATGTTATCTCTCATTAAACATATTGCCCTCACAACAAAGAAGTTACCCATTTTCACTCACAAATTTTCAAATCACAACAAGTATGGGTATATGAATAAAATTATGCTCTCTCTCTCAAAGAATTCACGTGCATCATGTAGTGACCCATAAGCTTTCCCTTAGTGTTTCACTCCACTAATTTAAGGATGTATGAACGTAAGATCAAGTAGGACTTAATGGGTTGTAATGTAAGCTAAGGACGGGTAGGTACTATTACGACGGTAATAGTGGCTATCTTCCCAGAAAGCAGCTTTTAATAACTTCAGCCTTCATTAAGGATCTTCTCTTACTTCACCCTCATTCTTTTCAATCTTGAATTTTTCTTGTTCCCATTTCTTTAAGCACACTCAGCTTAGTAGTAAAATTACTTAAGCAATTATTTTTCATTCATTTTATTTTCTTACTCCCTACTAATAATCAACCATTTTCAAATAAGTGCACCCTTGACCTTTCTCCAACTTTTTACAAGCTTTGCTACTTTTCCTTCTTTTTCATGCTTCTCACTCCTTCACTCTTTGGATTTTTCATAGCGCTCCAGGGTTTGGATCAAATTCAAGGTTAATGAAAGAAAAAGGATTAAGCTTATGTTGTAGCTATCAAATAAGAGCTTAAGGCTCAATGGGGCTCACTAGGATTCAACAGTGAAGGTAGGAATAAAAGTGAGGGATAAAAATTAGGTTCATTTAAAAATTGCTAAAATCATCTCCTACAATTCACATCCTTTATTTCATTTTATATACACACCAGGCAAGTTCTAGACACTCCACAGTAGCATGGAATATTCGAAAAACTTACACTCTGACATGCTCAATTCAAGACATTCGTGGAGCCTTTACTCAGCTAATCATAGAGTTCTATAGTGGCTTCAATCCATTGAGTCAAATTCAAAGAGCCTAAGTGTATCAAACAAAGTTATACACTTCTCACATGCTTCAGCACTAACCACACTTGTATCTTACAATCATGTATAGCACATAACAAAGACAAAGCCATCAATTAGCTACGGGCTCAAAACCAAAAAAACCTATTGACTAATTTTCCTCAAGACGGTCGTCATCCATCCATCGTCGGAAATAGAATCTATCTATTACTAAAAACATTATATACAGACAAAGAAAAATTTTATTCTTCAGTTCAAAGACCCCAGATCGGAAATAGAAACCAAAAGAAAAACCAATGGGTGATGAAGTCATGCTTGACTCGGCAAAAAAATTTCTCGCATATTTCTCACAAGCATTACATTCACCAACACTCATTAAGCACAAAAATTTTTTATTTTTTTTATTTTTTTTAGTTTTTCTGTTTTTTTAAAATTCAAATTAAAAAGGATGAGAAATACTCACACGAGCCTCTATGCCTAGCTAACAACATGCTTTTCTTCAAGTTATTATAGGTGGGTGTTTGACCCCACACTTCTTCTCTTTCATGCTTTTTAGCTTCCTCCTCCACGGGTACTCAGATTCCTCCATCTGTGCTTTAACTTTCACCTAAAACACAAACACAATGAAAATAACAAAATCAACACACACAAAAAATCATAATTTATACACAGCTGGTACCCTTGGGTTGCCTCCACGCAGCGCCTTATTTTACGTCGCGGCACGACGTGGACTGTCCTTTAGTACATCCTCATACCTGGGTTTCCTGTTCCGAGAACCATCTCCTTTTCTTTTGATTTTAGAAAACAGCCTCCTTTCTGTTCCTCTCTTCCTCCAACTTCTTCACACTATGAAGCCCTTTTTCAGACAAAGTGAACACTTGTCATTACCTTTGGCCATAGACCTGTGGAATCCTCCACCCCACACTCATCCTCTGACAACACACTAACCTGAAAAAGGTTTTTTTAGTGTGTAGATGGAGTTGATTTCTTGGTATACTCGGAAGAGTTCTTGTTCATCTTTGACCCTCATTTTCAAGATCTGCTCTCCAAGTCAATCACACCGCTCCTTCGGTGGCCAAGAATGGACGTCCCAAGATTAAAGGTACCTGGTCGGGACAAGCTGAAAATCTAAGATAATAAAATCAGCAGGTATAAATAAGCTTACCTACTTTGATGAGAAGGTCCTCTATTATTCCATCGGGCGTCACTCATGACTTATGGCCAATTTGCGGCATCAACCTCGTTGGCCTCAATTTTCCCAATCCCAGGTGTTAAATAAAGATAGGGGCATTGATTAACTGCTGCCCTAGATCACTACAAAGCCCCGTAGCACCTCAGCTTTGCCAATTTTTATGGGAGGGTAAAACTCCTGGGTCTTTGAGCTTCTTTGGAATCTTGCTCAATGCCGGTGGCCCCGCACTCCTCCTCCAATGCTACCGTCTGGACATCTACCAATCTGACTTTGTTCGCCATCGTCTTTCAAGTATTTAGCATACTTGGGCATTCCACGCAAAACATCAATAAGAGGCAAATTTATTTGAAGTTCTTTGAAACTCTCAAAGAACTTTCTGAAGGCATTCCTCCTCCTTGCTCTTTAAAGTATCTGAGGGAATGGTGGTGGTGGTCTTTGTCTTTGGCTGCATTGAAGATTGTGCATTTTGTTGCTCGGCACTCGATTTTCTCCCTTGTTGGTGGATGAATTCTGGTCTAACCAACTCCGGCTGCACCTCCTTTCTTTCTACGGTGGCTCACGCATCGGCCCAGGCCTTGCCGCTTCTCGGGCCGTGGCATTGACACCGCCGGGGACAGGATCCCGTGTCGCTTGGTAATCCCCACTGCATTATGCATGTTTTGAGCAGCTGCCATCTGGCCCATTTGTTTTTCAGTGCGGGTGGCCACTTGCTGATTCTTTAAGTCTGTTGCTATCCTCTCTTGATTTTCTGCTAAGCGATACGGATCTCCATGATTTTACGCAATGTTTCCTCAATGCTGCTGCTCAACTGACAATCATTCTGCCTATTCTGCTGATACTTCTGTTGTTGAGGTTGCTGATAACTACGCTTTTGGTTTCCACCGCAAGAAAAATTCGGTGGCCACGCCAATTTCTTTTGTAGTTGTTTCCAACATTCGTTGTTCCTCTTGCACATTCCCAACAAAATTGACTAATTTCAGTTGGCTCCACAAGATTCTGCATTGTGCCCATTGTTTCCACAAATTTCACACCAACTTGGAGCTTGCTGAACTGCATTAACCTGGCCTGTTGTTGGTTCATACTCGAGTTTATTAGGCCCCGGGTCATCATCGTCTTTGAGCGAAGCTAAGCTGCGCCGCCAGGCATTCATACTATCTACCTCTATCAACCCTGATCTCTTTCCTACCCCTCTCGATGACTCGCTGTGCCACTCTGGATTTCCTTGAGCAATTCCGTTCAACAAAGTGTACAACTCATCATAAGTCTTCTCCAAGGCTTGCCCACCCGATGCGAGAGTCTAGTCTATTTTCGTGTGTGGGTCCTAGACTTTCTACAAATGTAGCGAGCAGCACTTCATTCGATTGCTAGTGATGGGGACAGTCTCTCAATAAGACCAGACCTTTCCCAAGCCAAATATAAATTCTCATTAGGCTTATGCTTGACACTCAGAGTATTTCACTTACTCAACTTTGCGGTCTTGCTGAAGGAAAGAATGCGATAAGGAACTTCTTAGCCAAATCATTCCACGAAGTTATGGAGTTCGGTGGCTCAACCTTCAACCACTTTTTTGCCTCTCCCAACAATGAAAATGGGAAGAGGGTGAGTAGGACATAATCTGTGGACACGCCCGATTCAGGGACAAACGTGTCACTAATCTCCAGAAAGTTTTGTAAAAGTCTTTAGCTGCTTGGTCCTCATGTGCCATCCAGTGAACTGACCACTAGGAATGTAATATTTGCACCATGTTCTGCTTCAATTCAAAGTTCCCTCCAGGCTCCAGTTTACGGATCTAGAGTTCACATTAGTCGCTTGTGGGATTGCCACTTAGCGAACTGGAGTGCATTTGCCATTGCTTAGGTGACAATTGTTCTTGTCCTTGAATTGGTTGTTGTTGTACCTTCTCTTAGTATCTTCAGCTTTGCTCAGATCTATCTCCTTCACAAATGGATTTGTCGTTTTCAGGTTCAAGCAACGGTTCCACAAGCTCTCTATTCTTAGCAGCTCGGCAAGACAATTTTGTCACCTGCAATAATTCAGATTAAGACCAAGTTTCTCAACACTTAAGGAAATTTAAAAATCACACAAAAACGGATAAATTATCAAAACTTCATGAGTCTGCAACGGCGCCAAAAACTTGATGCGTTTACGCAAGTGTACAAAGTCGTACAAGTAATATAGTGGCCCTTTTTTAAGAGCGGATGTCGAACCCACGAGGCTGGCAGGACCAATTCGGCTAATTATCAAGTTCCAAGTGTGATGTGCTCGCAAGTGTTGATTATAGAGAGGATTTTCAGAAATTTAGTTAAGTCTAAATATGGTCAACGAAATACCCTGAATCCATTCAAGGAGCAACATAGAGTTAGCTGGGATAATCATGCGCTACTACGATTTTGCAATGGTTTAAGTATGAAACTATCAATTGTCAAGTCTCACATAATTAGAATTGCATATTCTGTGGTCTTCCGTACCTCTAAACACGACAAACTAGCCTCACTACTACATTGTGAGGGAGGATGCTAATTCTAGTTCATGGGAAATTAACTACGTGGATGTGGTTTATGGGGTTATGCCATTGATGGGTACTTTCGTACCTCCGGCCATTTAACCAACCTTAGCTTCACAACTACTTCTTCGAGTGGTGGAGTGACAAGTCTAAGCCGGTGTCTTTCTCTCTTCCCATTTTATCAACCAAGCAAGGTATTAGGTATATTTCTATCCTAACCAAAAAATCTTATCAAAAGACAAGAACTTGCTTCTTACATTCTTATGTTCTTCCCTAGGTTTTCTTTCTCAAACATTTTGCCTAGGTTTAACGTGTTTGTTTTCATGGTGATCAATCATAAAAAACCATAATTAAGAATGCAAGACAAAACAACAATCAATAACTTAATTCCAAAGCAAATTCATAAAAACACAATCATAACCATGGCTTCAACCTAGAGGGAGGTTCTAGCCAATCAAGTTCATAAAATTACAAGAAGACATTTTTAAAGTAACAACATACTTACAAGGGTGGTAGAGGAAGATGAAATTGATGAACCCTAGGTGAGTTCTCCCACTTCTCCCTTCACTCTAGGTGGTTTTCAGATAAGATCATGACAAAATGATTTTAGGAGCTAAGTAACCTATTTATAGTAAATGAGAATTTTACAAAAGAGTATGCTGTCGTGGAATGGCTCCAGTTCCTGGTGTGTGGTACTGCACTCCGTGACACGGAGGTAACGCGGATGCACACTGGTAAACTCACCTCAGGATGCCAAGATGTCGAGGAAGCACCGCGAGGGCCGTGGCACGCGGCGCGCACCGTGCGGCCAGCGATGGCAAGCGGGACACGGGCGGCGCGCGCTTGGTCGCCTGGCGTGGAACGGTGCTGGTGCGCAGGATGCCTGCCTTCTTGTTGCCTTCCTCTCGAGCCTGGCATGGGCGTGGAACGACATAGGCGGCACGCCACGGCGTGGCACCTTTGTAGCGTGACCTGACCTTGCCAAGGCATGCTTCTTTGCCGACTATTGTAAATTTCTCCAAACTCATTCTCTACTTCACCAACTTATAAATTAGTTCCTCAAATTCATTTAAACCTACAAAACAAGGACTAATCATGTTGGTTAGTATATTCACATTTATATAAAATCACATGAAAATGTATATAATGAATTAGCTAAACAAGACTAAATTAAGTAATAAAGCATCACTCGAGCATGCTATTTTGGCTGAGATCACCTGCCTTGGTAAAGGAGCACTCCATCTCCCCCATTTAGAAAAAGCCTGAACCTCCTTCTTGAACCGCTTCTTTATGTTTAAGAAGGATAGGATCTTCATCTATCACGGACTTGACTTCCACAACCATGGAAGAGTCGGCCCTTTGCACCACTACTCTACCTTGATTGAATCCACCAACTGCACCCCTAACCCGAGCTAGTCTGTGAAATATTTTACTATTTCCTTCTTTCCCTCTCCAACATGAGCTACGCTCCCCATAGACAACCTGCTTAGTGCATCGGCCACAACATTGGCCTTGCAGGTGATCTGACACCTCATGTCGTAATCTTTCGGTAGCTCCAACCACCTTCTCTGAAGATTTAGGTCCTTCTAACTGAACACGTGCTGAAGGCTCTTGTGATCTGTGAACACATCCACGTGAGCCCCATAGGTAATGTCTCCATATTTTCGGTGCAAACACCACCGCGCAACTCCAAGTCATGAGTTGGATAATTCTTCTGGAACTTTTGAGTTGTCTGGAGGCGTAGACTATCACTTTACCCCTCTTCATCAGAACGCAACCGAGTCCAACTCTGGAAGCATCACAATACAAAACCGACTCATCTGTTCCTTTTGGCAAGATCAAAACTGGAGCGATAGTGAGTGATCTTCAACTCCTAAAAAACTCTTCTCACATGCATCCGACCACTGGAACTTCACTTTCTTCTGAGTGCTTAGTCAGAGGAGATGCTATAGAGGAGAAACCTTCCAAAACCGTCGGTAATAACCAGCTATGCCCAGAAAACACTTGATTTCCATCGGAGAGAGGTAGGTCTGGGCTAATATTTCAACACTTCTATCTTTTGAGGATCAACACGAATACCTTCGCCCAAGACCACGTGACATACAAAAGTCACGGACTTCAACCAGAATTCACACTTGCCAAACTTTGCGAACAACTAGCGGTCTCTGAGCATCTGAAGCACTATCCTCAGGTGATTAGCATGGTCTTCCTCATTTACGGGTATATGAGAATGTCGTCGATGAACACAATGACGAACATATCCAGATACTGCTTGAAGAATCTATTCATCAGGTCCATAGAAGGCTGTGAGGGCGTTCGTTAGCCTGAAAGAATATAACCACAAACTCGGCAGTGACAATACCGAGTTCTGAATGCTGGGGTATGTCACTCTCTAAACCTTAGGCGATGGTATCCCGACACGAGATCTATCTTTGAAAAACAACTGGCTGGGTCATCAATTCTGGGTAGGAATACCTGTTCTTGACTGTGACCTTGTTTAACTAACGGTAATCTATGCACATTTTGAGGGTACCGTCTTTCTTATGCACGAGAATATCTTGGAGCACCCGGGGGGAGGTGCTAAGGTGCGATAAAACCCTTTTCAAAGAAGATCTTTTAATTGCTCCTTCAACTCTTTAAGCTCATCTGGAGCCATTCTGTAAGGAGGATGAAGATGGGATCGATATCTGGGAGAAGGTCTATCCCGAAGTCTATTTCCCATTCGGGGGGGACTGCAGGAAGATCCTTAGAATACATTTGGAAACTCTCTAACCACTGAACTAACTGGATAGTTTGGGTCTCAGAGTTGGAATCCTTAACCCGAACTAGATGATAAATACATCCCTTGGATGAGTTTCTAGGCCTTAAGGTAGGAAATAAACCTACCCTTAGGTGCTTCAGTATTACTGTCAAACCATTCTAACACGGGTTCATTTGGAAATTGGAACTTAACAACTCTAGTTCTATAGTCAGGCGAGGCATAACCGGAGTATAACCAATCCATGCCAAGGATAAGTTCAAAATCGACCATGTCTAATTCTACGAGATCAGCTGGAATGACTTTTATTCCATATCGAGATTGGGCAGTTTCTGTGTACACCCAGCGCTCTAGCCCGACTCACCAACAAGGGTGGAGATTGAGAAAGGTTCTAAGAGGACCTCACGGACTGATATGGAACTGGACTGCTATGTAGGGAGTCATTAATGAAAGAGTGGCTCCTGGATCTAGAGGATATACACGTCTAGGTGAAAGAGGCCTAACATACCATTGACTATGTTAGGTGAACTCTCCCTGATCTGACGGGAAGACAATGCATAAGCTTGATTTTGACGGTGGCCGCCATCCGCACCTGATGTGTTGGCCTGCTGAGTTGGTCGACTTGTTGGAGCTGATGATGTGGTATATTGTGATCTCCCTCGTTCGGCTGATGGACACTTCCAGAGCCGATATCCGAGCTGTCCACAACCAAAACAGACCTCTCAACCTTGAAGTCACTCTCGGTGGTTCTTACCACACTTAGAGACAAGCGGGTATTTGTTTCCGGCACTGTGGCTTTGAGATTGAGTGCTAGATGCTCCATCCCTCCGATCCTGACGGGACTGGAAGGTTGGGGTGCTGGCTGAGTTGGATGTTGGGGTTCTCTGCTATTGTTGTTGTTGGCTGGTTGTGGCGGCTACTACTTCTAGACCTCTAATTGTCGTGTCGGCGCAGTCCTTATCCGTTTGTTCTTTCATTCCATGTCCTTTGGTTTTCCAGCCTCAATCTGCTAGGCATTGACAATCAAGCTGGAGAGATCTATATCTCTAATCCAGCATCACTTTGTCCTGCACTCCTTGAGGACCCCGGGTTTGACACTACGTACATAAATTTCAAAATGGGAGCCCTTGGCTCAGCTACCATCTACGGAGCGTACTTAGACAATAGTAAGCTTGCATATTCTTCCACGGTCCTGTTGCCCTATTTCAAGTTCATAAACTCTGCCATTTTGCCTCCCTCGGCTCACGGGGAAAAACCCTGTCGGGAAGGCGTGTGTTGAACTCCTCCTCTACCGATCTTGCTCCTTCTTCGCCCCTCTTTCCATTATTCATATTAGACCTGAGCTACCCTTTTTAGCTAGTAGGCAGCCAGATCGGCTCTCAGAAGGAGCTGACACCATAATGCGGGTAATCTTCTTGATCTCATCCACAAACTCTTGGGGGTCTCCCCTACCTTGGATCCCGAAATGCAAAGGGTTCATCTGGTGAAGTCTCGCACCACGGCGCTGTTGCCGACCCATTGGTGTTCATTGGCACCACCTACTGGTTCGCCTAGTTGGTGACTGTTTGGGCCAGCAGTTGAATGGCCGCCCATAATTCAGCGGTAGATACTAAATCATCTTGAGGGGCTGCTTTGGGCTAGTGGGGGCGGTCATTGGCGTTACGGCCCTTCTTCCATTACCACATCTGGGAGGCATGATTCTTGAAATGAAAAAGAGCACGAGTTAGAAGGATGTTTCTGGGTTTGAACATTAACGCACGATAAAGAGTATGAACAAAGAGAGTTTTTTCCTAATAAATCTCATTAGCCTCCTCGTGCATAGGTGTGGCGCTTCACACCTGTGAGGACTCCTATTTGATCCGGCTTTTGGACATTCAGGATACTCTAAACCTAGTGCTTTGATACCAGAGTTTGTCCGCCTCGAGTCAACACTCTGGATGGAACACGGTACTTGGAGTCACAAATAACCCCAAGTCAACCCTTGATCTAATATACCACTTGGTGATACGAGTAAAACATGCATAGCGGAAGCTTTGACATAATGATATCAAAACATTTTGAAAGAAAATCTGATATTATATAGTTTAAAACATTTGAGCAATACTAATAAACTGAAGTACGTTTGTCTAAAAGCCCTTTAGCGAGGAGTTACTCAGGACGACCCGACTAACTCTAAGTCTAGCTGAATAATAATAATAAAACTGAAGTAAATGAACTAACGTCCCAGAGATGAGGACTCATGCGCCTGGCTGTGGCTGGGAGAGAGGTCTGAGCGAAGTCTGCTAACGGTGCCGAGATTAGGAACCTGGTGTATCATGAAACGATACAACATAGAAGTATGTGTCAGTACTTTGAATATACTGAGTAAGTGAGATAAAAGTATGATGTTGGATATAAATGACTGAACTAAAATGACATGCAATGACCAACTAATAAAGCGAGCGAGACAACTGAAGTACCTTTGAGATGGTCGGGATGACCCTATCTAGTGGTTAAAGACATGGACTAAGTTGAAATACTGAGTCTGAGATACTACACCGAACTGATCTGAACTGAATTGAACTTGGAATAATCGAGACTGAATTAGACTGACTAGTAGAGTCTATAACCGACATATAACCACTTGAGATAGGCGTGGAGTCAGATAATATTCACCCCATTAGTAGGACCCAATATACCTTTCCAGGGTATAAAGGCATGAACTGGGTGATTACATAAGTCTGGGGCCACTCAGGCCAATAAATACTATAACCCATGCTGGCAACGTAGTTCTAGGAGCACGGGTGCATTGGAACCACAGTGCTCGATGCTAAGTCCTACTCCCCCTTTGGAAAACCTAAATTGTATGCTAAGCTAATAGCTCGACACTAGGATCCAAGAATAGTTAGGGATATATAACTGAAAGTACCGTGAGAGTCTTATCGGACCAGATCCTGAAATTGGATTCTAGACTGGTCAGAGCTGCTTATTTAGAAAGCGTCATAGCGTACAGGACAATTGGATGACCCATGATAGACATGAAATTTCATAAAATTGGGTTGAAACCCTATGGAACCATCAACCTTGAATTTCATGAATTTAGAAGAGGATTTGGGCATGAGAGTGAAGGAATACTCCCATTCATAACCCTACATACCTGGCTACTTTGATTTCACAATCTCCCTTGAAAACCCAAGTGAATCGAGGAAGCACCTAAGGAATCCTCAAGCTTGATCTCCAATGAACTCCATAATCTTGCATGCATGGAATGGTAAGGCTTAGAATAGGCTAAGCACTCTTAAAACTCTCTTAACTAATCTTAAAACGATATAGTTTAGGACTTAGGAGCTTAGAAATTATGAAAAACACCCTTATTAAAACATAGGAAAAATTACATGCGCAGTCACCATGAGGGACACCACGACTCGTGGTGAACTGACGACTTATGGTGACCAACACGGATGTCTCTTGGACAGCTCTTCATTTTTTACTCTTGCTGGGACCCAGGATCAACTCCATGAGTCATTGAGTCATCTCAACTTATTGGCGTCCTCTCCTGGTGATCCACCAGGCCAAGTCGTTGCAAACCTCCCTTCACTTCACGAGTCACTTAATGACTTATGAAGTCCTCCCACGGATCACTGGATGACTCATCCACGCGTGGCCTAGGCATCATTTTTTCTATTTTCTTCGCTTGAACCCTCCACTCTGATCTAATGGACTTTTGGGTATTACAATATACCCCCTTAGGAACATTCATCCTTGAATGTGAGAGAACATACTTAAGGTGGGGGAAAGATCTATAATCCCAAGAGCGAATATCTAAAGTGAAATCTAAGTAGTGACTCACGTCCCGAGATTACATGTCTGAAGCTTGAATTCATGATTCACACAGCCATGCACTGGCTTGAAAATTGGAACACATGAACTGAAAAAACTCTCAGATGAGCGGCATGCTACGCATCGCTCGAGAGCCTGAGAATACCATTAATGAACATGATCACAAACATGTACAAATATTAGTGACACCCTTTGTTCATTAAAAGTTTGTAGAGTAATCATCAATTAGGTAGACATAACTACAAACTCATAGTGACCATACGGAGTCTGAAAGCTGTCTTAGGATGTTACTCTCCTATCTCTTGAGTTGATATCCAAATCTGAGGTCTATCTTTGAAAAACACTAGGCACCCTAAAGAAGGACAAATAAGTCATCAATTTTGCGGAGGGGATACATTCGAGATTGTGACTTTGCTCAACAATCTATAATTGATGCCATCCGAAGAGAACCATCCTTCTTTCGGACAAAGAGGAAGCTGGTGCACCACATGAAGTTTACTAGATCCCGATGAAACCCTTGTCACGATAGGTCCTTCTTGTTCCTTCAACTCCTTTAGCTGGTGGATCCATTCTATAAGAGGGAATAGATAGGTTGCGTATTGGAAGAAGGTCAATAC
Organism: Datura stramonium; assembly: GCA_018107945.1. Lineage (NCBI taxonomy): Eukaryota > Viridiplantae > Streptophyta > Magnoliopsida > Solanales > Solanaceae > Datura > Datura stramonium. The sequence continues at coordinate 128,140 of JACEIK010002722.1, read as the reverse complement.
AAAGTCAATCTCCCTCTTAGTAAGTTTAAAATGAATGTCTGAAAAAACCACATGATGCTCACAGACTATTAGGCTGTGGATAGTCGGGGTCTCTTTCACAGTGTCCTTAACCCGAACTAGAATATTATGCACCCAACCATTAAATATCATTTTCCTAGCCTTAAGGTGAGGAGATGAGATGGCCTACAAGCACAATTGAACTATCCTTCCACTCTAGGACTGGCCCCCCAAACTAGAATTTCTACGATACGGGTTCTACAATTTACAAAGCATAACAAGCATGTAACCAATCCATGCCAAATATGAAATCAAATCTATCATGGCTAACTCTACTAAATCTATCAGGTTGCATTTTCTAAAGGACACGTAGGAAATTTCTACCTCCTGTCGGCTATGACTGAATCATCAATGGAGATGAGGCGAGGAAAGGGTTCGATAGGATTTCGATGCTGAGTCAAAAACTACTAGAAACATAGGGCATCACAAAAGATAAAGTAGCCCCTAGATCTAACAATGCATAAACATCAACATTAAATACTCGTAACATACAAGTGACTACATCTAGAGACCTTCTATCCTTATGATTCAAAGGGGCATAAAGTTTGTCCTGACGTTGACTACCACACACGCTAGTGGAGGCACCACGATGGTGAGCATGTTGGTGGGACTCTGAACTAGTGGAGGTGGGTCTTGGCCTCTACCCTATCCCTTTCTAGCCGGTTGGACAATCTCTGAGCATATGTCCGGACTTCCCACACCCAAAAACAAGCACCTGTAACTTCCTAGCACTGACCAATGTGCCTCTTGCCACACCTATCACAACTGGAACCACTTTGGGTTCTGCGGGTCACACACCCACGACAGAGGAGCTTGATGCTCGCCCCCTCGACCGCGCCTAGACCTAGATCCTTACGCTCTCCTGTTGACGGCGCTGGGGCTGCAGTGATCTCTGAGGTAGGACTGCTGATGCTTCCCACCACCATGCCTCTGTACAGGAGAACTCCAAAATATCTATCAGCCCTATTGGCCTTCGTCAACCTCAAATGTGCTACGTCCATATCTGGGCATACAAAACCAATCGGAGGTTTTTGGTCCTGATGAAGCATAACAATTCTGCAATCCTTGACCAGGTAGTCCACTACTCCATGTACAAATCCTGCTCACCCGTTTAGCCGATCGGCTACCCATCTCAAGGCATATTCGAATAAGTGGGTGAACTATAAATCCATACTCCTAGACTATCATGTTGTTCTTAGTCGGGTTCACAAACTCTGCTGCATGATCTCCCTCACCTCTCGGGAAAGAACTTGAGTCCAAGAACATGGTAAGAAACTTATCAAAAACAATGGGATCCATTCCAACTCCACTGACCATCCTTCCCTGCTGAACCGGATGTGAGCAACACCTTTGAAACACCAAGAAGCTAGATGCGCCCTCCTCCCCTGTCACCCCCCAATAATCTTAGGTGATCTTATAGATATCATCAATAAACTCATTGTGGATCCTCCGTCACCTTTGATCTAAGGAACTCAGGGATTCATCACGAGGAAGTCCCTAACTCTATTAGTCAGTTCCCGATGCAGAGACATAAGCCACCACCTCTTGGTTGACCTGGGTGGTTAATGCCTGTGCCAACATCTGGATGGCTTCCCTAAACTCAGTGTGAGGCAATCTGCTCGGGCACATGATCCTCGGGAGCTGAGTGGGACCTACTGGTGGCCAAATCTCCATACCATCTATTTATGCATTTTTTGTTTATGTTCCTTCTTCTATTAACTCGGTGAGGGAGGCATGATGTCACCAAACACGTATACAGAGTTAGAAGGATAGAAGAAATTTCCATCTTGAGCCACAAATCATTCAAGGAAAATTTCCTAAAACGCTTCGTAGCCTCTTCATCATAAGTGTGGCGCTTCACCCATGAAAAAAGACTCTACTTAATACAGCTTTCGAACCTCCCTAGAACACTTTAAAACCTAATGCTATGATACCAAGGTTGTCATGACTTGAACATAGTCCCGGTTCGAGACATGAAACCTAGAATGATAAATTTCTCCAAGTAAAAGCATGGAATTAACATAAATCTAAAGCTCAAATATTAAAGTGGAACCAACACTAATATAGTGAAAGTCTGAATATTTAACAACATAAGGATATTAAGATACATAACTCTGATCCGAAGTTGAATACATACTAAGTCTGATAAGCCACTAACATCTTGATGAGCTGATGAGACAAGACTCAACTAGCTCACTAATAAATTGGCGAAGATACGATAACAAGCGATAAAGAGGTCCTCAAGTATGAGGACTCACTAACAAGCTGGATATACTAACTTTGGGAGCTGACTAGCTGCGGGACTGAACATGAACATCCGAGCCTGTATCATGAAATACTAAAACATAGAGTATGCAGTCGATTACTTGGAATGTACCGATTATGCAAAATTAAGTAAAACATAAATGTCAGTAAGCGAAATCATTCGTATCATAAAACATTTTCGTCATAAGGTTTTGAGAGTAGGAAACATGCTATTATCTAAAAGCATGATTTAAATATAATGAATATCATAAGCGTATCAAATGACCCAAATCATAAACTAATAATCATAAGTAAAACTGAACATTAGGCCAAACCTAATGAAAACATAATATTGTGAAAGATGAACATGCATAACTGAAATAATAAGGAACAATGGGAGACTCGTCATATAACCGGCATTACCACGATAGAGCTTACATGGTCTCGACTATTACCTCAAGTAGGTAGAGCCGTCCAAAGCCTTTCCGGGGCTAAAGGCTCTACCATGATATTTTATGTCAACTGAAGGCCCCTTGGGGGAAGGGAAAGCGCACAAAAGGAGGTTCCAAGAGTTTAAATAAACCTACATTGGCATGTTGTTCTTAGACCTGGGGTTGTCTGAACACCTAGCCTGCTGCTTGATTGTTGCTAGACACTACGTCCAAAAAACATACATATGGTCTCCATCATTTTTCCAGCAAAGTTGAACCATCACCTTTTAATTAAACTGAATCATAATGGTACATACATAAATCTGAAACTTTAACATGAGGAGCCTAGTCTAAAACACCACAAACTGATAAGGAGTCTAGACTCCAAAAACCATGTGATAAGCTAATATTATAAAATTGAAGTAAATCGTGAAACATACTTGATGCGTGGGTTTGCCCAAACTTAAACATGCTTTGAAGCGGAGCATGATAGGCAAAATCATGGATATAGACATGGGGCAAATTTGAAATCATACTCTCACCATAGACATTTCATCATACTTTAAAATATAGATCATATTCTCAACTCTTCATGAACTTACATATTTGGGGATCTTCTTTTTAAAACTTTGAAACCATAATTTATAATTGAAATCATTAAAAAAACATCTGCCCATGAAACTTAAAACAACATTAGAAACATGAATAGGATTGACCCAATAGACACATAGAGAATTTCATCAATTGGGTTGAAACCCCATGGAACCATCAACCTTGAATTTTATGAAATTAGAAGAGGAGACCCCAGGCATGAGAATGAAGGAATACACCCATTTATAACCCTACATAATCTTGCATGCATGGAATGGAAAGGCTTAGAATAGGCTAAGCGCTATTAAAACCCACATAACTATTCTTAAAACGATGTAGTTTAGAATATAGAGGCGTAGAAATTACAAAAACATCCATATTAAAACGCAGGAAAAATTACACCTTTGCAACTCACCACGAGGGACACCACGACTGGAAGTGGAAGCCAATGTAAAGAATCTCTTTGGCCAACTCTCCTATTTTCGACTCTGCTACAAACAACGACCAACTCCATAATTCGTGGAGTCACATTACAAATTGTGGAAGCCTCTCATGGTCACCCCTAGGCCCAGAATCGTTGCCAACCTCCCTTCCTCCATGAGTCCTTAACATTTCGTGAAGTCCTTCCCGGATCACTAGATGATTCATCCTATGGCCTAGGCTACATTTTACTATTTTCTTTTCTTGAACCCTCGGGTCTGATGTAAGGGACTTTCGGGTATTACAATATCTACCCCTTGGGAATATTCGTCATCGAATATGATTGAACATATTGAAAGAGAGTGGGAAAAGAGGCTGTCTTCTAAACACTAAACATCTAAAGTAGAAAACCTTGGGTGGCCGACTCCAGACAAATACATGTCTAGACACAAGTTCATGAATCACACATGCATGCACTGTCATGAAAGAAACTGGAACACATGAAACTGAATAAAGTACTAAGGAGGAAACTGATAACTCAAGCTGGAACTAAATTTTGGAAGGGAAAAGATGCGGGTATTTGGCAATCATATACGCCTCGGCTTCCCATCATTGCTCCCTCAACATGTTGGTTCCTCAACCTTTACTTAAGCTACCTCGTTATTCTTAGCATCCAAACCTGATGATTAAGAATCTCGATCGGAATCTCTAATAACTAAGACTATCCTTCACACCTATGCTCTCCTTTGGAACAGCAAAGTTGGGTCACCCATACACTTCTTCAAAAAGCGATACATGAAAAATTAGATGTACTGAAGCTATTTGTGGGAAAAAATCAACTCATAAGCCACCTTGCCAACACGTCTCACAATCTGGTATGGGCCAACATAGCGGGAATAAGTTTCCCCTTCTTTCAAATTCTCATCACTCCCTTCATGTGAGACACCTTTATAAACACCCAATCATCATCTTCAAATTCAAGTTCTCTCCATCTCACATCGGCATAAGACTTTTGATGACTATGAGCTGTTTTCAACCTTTCCCTTATAGGCTAGACTTTCTCCATAGCCTTATACACTGAATCTGGTCATATCAATGTAGCTTCATCGACTTCAAACAAACGATAGGTTATCTACCTCTTTGCTCATAAGAGCCTCAAACGGAGCCATCTGAATGCTTGAATGGTAGATGTCGTTATATGCAAACTCAATGAGAGGTAAATGATCATCCCAACTACCCTTGAAGTCAACCATACATGCTCTCAACATATCCTCAAGAGTTTGAATAGTAAGTTCAGCTTTGACCATTTGTCTCAGGTGAAAAGTCGTGCTAAGATTAACTTGAGTACTGAGTCCCTTTCTGAAACGACCTCCAAAACATGGAGGTAAACTGGAAGTACTTCTATCTGATATGATGGACAAGGGGACTCTATGCAACTGAACCAACTCCCACATATACAATTTAGCATAATCCTCCACTGAATCGGTAGTTTTGACCAGTAGAAAATGAGTTGCTTTAGTCAACCTATGTACAATCACCCAAATAGAGTCATACTGTCGATGGTATGATGTAACCTATAATGGAGTCCATATTGATTTCTCCACTTTCATGTAGGGATACTAATGTCTTGAAGCACACCTCCAGGTCTTTGATGCTCTATTTTAAATTGTTGATAATTTGGACACTTAGCCAAAAACTACATTATGTCCTTCTTCATCCCACTCCACCAATAGACTTTACGCTTTAGGTCATGGTACATCTTGGTGGCACCTGGATGTAGATGTCGGGGGAACCGTTAGCCTCATGCAACATCTGATCCCTCAAATCATCCACACTTGGAACACACAAGGATAACTGGATATCAAAGTACGTCATCTCTCCCTTGGGAGAAGACCTCAACCTTATGATTTTTGAACTGCTTTCTTCAACTTTGCTAGAATCGGATCCTCGTCTTTCCTAGCCTTGACTTCGGCAGTCACCAAAGAGGATTCTGGACCGTTCTAAACAACTAACCCCACCATATGTCAAATTAATAAGAGAGAACCCTAGTCATGTAAGCCCGATGACATACTTCACCAACTCCTTTCTCCCTCATCTACATGAGACACACACTCTCCATGGAAAGTATGCTAAGGCGTCTCCACCATTAGCCTTGCTCGAAAGTATAGGACACTCATATCATAATATTTTAAGAAGCTCCAACCATCTTCTTTGTCACAAGTTTAGATACTTTTGGGTAAACATGTAATGTAGACTCTTGTGGTCTATAAACATACCCATGGAACCCGTAAAAATAGTGTCTCCAAATCTTCAAGGAATATACGCCACTGCCAACTCAAGGTCATGAGTCGGTTAATTCTTTTCATGGACCTTCAACTACCATGAAGCATAGGCTATAACCTTATCGTGCAGGCATTAATGCACTAGCAAGGCTGATCCTCGAGGCATCACAATATACCACAAATCCATCGATACCTTCAGGTAGAGTCAACACTAATGTTGAGGTGAGGTTAGTCTTCGACTCTTGGAAGCTCTTATCAAAGGCCTCCGACCATTGAAACTTCAACTTTCTTAAGGTAAACTTAGTCAGCAGTTTTTGCAATGGATAAAAAACCTTTAGCTCGCCTCTGTAGTAACCAAAGGTGAAGCCTAAAACTCCTGATATCTAAAAGGACTAACTGGTCTGGGCCAATTCTTCACAGCTTCTATCCTTTGAGAGTCTTGCATACCCTCACTTGACACCACATGACCTAAAAATGCACTAACTTTAGCCAAATCACACTTCTTGAATTTAGCATATGGCGCGATCCTTTAGAATCTGGCCACCACTCCTAAAATGAGCGGCATGCTCCTCCTTGCTCCAAAAGTATATGAGAATATCATCAATGAACATGATCAAAAACATATGCAAATATGGCTTGGTACCTTGTTCATTAAATTCATAAAGTGCTTGAAGGAGCGTTTGTTAATTCAAAAGTCATAACTACAAACTCATAGTGACTATACCTAGTATTGAAAGTTGTCTTCGGGATGTCACTCTCTCTATCTGAGCTGATGATATCTAGATCTGAGGTCTACCTTTGAAAAAAACATACCTTGAAGGCTGGTAAAACAAGTCACCAATTCTTGGAGGATACATTGTTCTTGATTTTAACTTTGTTTCAACTTCGATAATTGATGCACATCCGTAGAGAACCATCTTTCTTTTGGACAAGAAGACTGGTGCACCCTACACGAGTTTGTTAGGTTTGATGAAACCGCTTGTCCACAAAGAGGTCCTTCAACTATTCCTTCAACTCCTTTAGGTCAACTATAAATCATTACGTAAGGAGGAATAGATATAGGTTGCGTATCAAGAAAAAGTTCAATACCAAAGTCAGTCTCCCTCTCAGGAGGGATTCCCGAGTAGATCATCTGGAAACACCTTAGGATACTCATACACTATAGGAACTGACTGGATAGTCAGGGTCTCCAATGTAGCATCCTTAACCCGAACAAGATGGTACATGCAACCCTTAGAGATAATCTTTACGGCCAAAGGCGATCATACACTATAGGACTGACTAGATAGTCTGGGTCTCGAATGTAGCATCCTTAACCCGAACTAGATAGTACACGCAATCCTTAGAGATCATCTTTCTGGCCTTAAGGTAGGCAATGGAATGACCTACAAACACGGTTGAACTATCCTCCCACTCTAGGGCCGGCAAAAACTAGAACTCTACCGCATGGGTTCACACAATTTACAGAGGCATAACAAGCATGTAGCCAATCCATGCCAAAGATGACATCAAAATCTGTCATGGCTAACTCTACTAAATTTGTTGAGGTTACTTTCTAAAGGACTATGTAGGTCTATTTCTATACCCCCGTCAAGCTGGTAAGATCACCGGCTGGAGGCGGGGGCGGAAGGGTTCGATAGGATTTGGACTGACTCAAAAACTACTAGAAACATAGGGCGTCACAAAAGTAAAGTATCCCTAGATCTAACAATGCATAAACATCAAGGTGAAACACTTTCGTAACATACTAGTGACTACATACGGAGGGCCTTCTACTCTGGCCCGAGTTCGAGGGCATAAAACCTATTCTGACGTTGACTACCACATACACTAGTGGAGGCGCCCTGCTGAGCTGAGCATGCTGGTGGGACTGCTGAACTATTTGTTCGGTCTTCGCCTCTTTTTGTCCTTTGTCTAGCCATTGGACAATCTGCGAGCATATGTAGAGCTTCCCACACCCGAAACAAGCACATAACTGCCAGCACGTGAGTGTGCCTCCTACCACACCTGCACAACCTGGAATACTGGGCTCTACTGGTCTGCACCCCTGACCTTGGGAGCCTGATACTCGCCCCCTCTGATGAAGCCTAGACCTAGATCGTACACTCCCTATTGATGGTGTTGGGGTTGATGATCTATGGAGTGATTCTTGATGATTCCCACCACCATGCCTCTACTTCAGGAGAACTCCAAACTATCTATCCTGGCCCTATCGGCCTTCGTCAACCTCAAATGTGCTACCTCCATATACTGGGCATACAAAACCAATTGGAAGAAGTTGAGGTCTTGATGAAGCATAACAGGATGCAATCATGACCGGGTAGTCAGCTACTCCATGTACAAACACCGCTCCAGGGCTATCTGATCAGCCACCATCTCCAGGGCATATTTGGATAAGTGGGTGAACTCTAAATCCTTACTTCTGGACTATCATTTTGTTCTTCCTCAGGTTCACAAACTCGGCTTCCTTAATCTCCCTCATCTCTCGGGGAAAGAACCGATCAAGAATGCGATAAGAAACTCATCACAAACAATGGGATCCATGCCCAGCTCCCCGATCCATCCTTCCCCTGCCTGAACCAGATGTGAGCAATCCCTTTCAGCTGATAGCAGGCTAAACCTGCACTCTCCTCTCCGGTGGTACCTATAATCTGAGTGATCTTCTAGATATCCTCAATAAATCACATGTGGATCCTCGTCCCCGAGACCAGTCCAAAGACTTAGGGAGAGATTCATCCTGCGGAAGTCCGTAACTCTTTCCGCTTATCACGTTTGTTCCATTCACGGGAACATGAGCCACCGCCTTCTGGTTGACCTGGGTGGTCAATGCATGCCAACATCTGGATGGATGCCCCTAAACTCGGTGTGGGAAACACGCTAGGGAACTTGATCCTTGCGGGCTAGTGGGACCTACTAGTACCCGCCTCCATTGTCATTCTCATGGCCATTTCATTTCCATTCCATCTTCCATTAACTCAGTGAGGAGGCATGATTCCGCAAATGCGTATAGAACAAGTTAGAAGGATAGAGAGACATTTCGCCATACGACATAAATCATGAAAGAAGGAAAAATTTCTAAAACGCTTCATAGATTCTTCATCATAAGTGTGGTGCGCTTCCAAACCCCATAAAACTGTACTTAACACAGTTTTTAGACACTCTAGGACACTTTAAAACCTAATTATCGATATCAAGGTTGTCATGACTCGAACATAGGCCCTATTTGAGACCCAAAACTAGAATGATAAATGTCTCCAAGTTGAACCATGGCATTAACATAAAAATCTAAAGCTCAATATATTAAAGCGGAAACCAACATCTGATATAGCCGGAAGTCTGAATATTTAACAACGGGATAATGGAATACATAACTTTGATCCAAAGTGAATATATATTATTGTTTGATAAGCCTCTAACATCTTAACGAGTTGATGGGACAAGACCCCAAGCAAGCTCATATAAATTGAAACTAAAAGATACTGATAACAAATTTGATAAAGAGGTCCTCGGAAGATGAGGACTCACTAATATCTGGATATACTAACTTTGGGAACTAACTAGCGGAGGAATTTGAACTGAATTTTTGGCTTGTATCATGAAATACTAAAACATAGAGTATATATGGTCAGTACTTGAATTTACCGATTATGCAAGGTAGAAGTAAAACCGCAAAGTAAGTAAAATAAAAAATCATGCGTTATCATAAAACATTTCATCATAGGCTTTTGAGAGTAAGGCTTACATGCTATTATTTGAAAGCATGATTTAAACATAACTGAATATCATAACTGTATCGAACGACCCAAATTGTAAGCTGATAATCATATGTAAAAATTAACATTAGGCCAAACCTAATGAAAACGTAATATCGTGACAGATAAACATACATAACTAAAATCATGAGGAACAATGGGAGACTCGTCAATTTAACCGACCTTTACCACAGGCTTACCTGGTCCCAACTATTACACTCGAGTGGGCAAAGCCGACCAAAGCCTTGCCATGGCTAAGGGTGCTACCATGATATTGATATCAATTTGAAGGCCCCTCGGGGAAGGGAAAGCTCACAAGGGGTCCCCGAAAAGAATGCGGCTAAACCTACGTTGGACGTGGTTTAGAAGCCCCGTGTTGTATGAACCCCTAGCCTGCTCGGTGCTAGACAGTACTCCCAAAACATACATATGCTCTCCATCATTTTTCAATGAAGCTAAAGCATCACCTTTCGATGAAAGTGAATCATAATAGTACATTCATAAATATGAAACTTTAACATGACGAACGCTAGAAAACATACCACAAGATGAAAAGAGTCTAGACTCCAAAAAAATTATGTGGTAAGCTAATATAATGAAATTGAAGTAAATCATTAAACATACTTGATCATTTGGGCTTGCCCAAACTTAAGCATTCTTTAAAATAAACTTGATAGATAAAATCATGGATATTGACATGGGTAATTCAAAATCATATCTCACCCACGGATATTTCATCAAACTTGAAAACATAGATCATAATCATAGCGATTCATGGACTTATATTTTTGAGCATCTTATTTTTAAAACTATGAAATCATAATTTGTAAGTGAAATCATTATAAAACATGCACATAAATCCGCCAAAACAACATTAAAAACGTGAATAGGATTGACCAATGATAGACACATAAAGAATTTCATCAATTGAGTTGAAACCCTCACCGGAACCATCAACCTTGAATTTCATGAATTTAGAAGAAGATTTGGGCATAAAAGTGACGGAATAGTCCAATTCACTCTATGTACCTAGCTACTTTGATATCACAATCTCCCTTGAAAACACAAGTGAATTGAGGAAGAACGTAAGGAATCCCCGACTGATATCATTGTTTGCACTCCAACACACGCGCAGCGTCTGGCGGTTGTACAAGCAATATATTGGCCCTTTTAAGAGTCGAATGTTGAATCCCATGGGAGCTGGACTAATTCAGCAAATATTCAAGTTCAAGTGTTAATTTAATCTTCAAAAGTGTTGATGAAGATTTTTTTGATAATTTTAATTAAATCTAAAGGTGATCACAATAAAAAATCGAGAAATAATATAAGAAGCAAGCAGGAGTTAACACCTGATAATTATGCCTTCAATGCTACCATTCACAATGGTTCAAGTATGAAAACTCCAGTTGTTATCTCTCATTCAAGAGCCTAGGTGTCTCAAAAAAAAAGTTATACATTTTTTCAACATGCTTCAAAACAAAACCACTTGCATCTCACAATCATGTATAGCACATAACAAGAACATCAAGCCATCCATCGGCTAAGTTTCAAACACAACACCTATTGACTAACTTTCCCTCAAGACGGTCGTCATCCATCCATCTTCGGAAAGTCCCTATCTATGACTAAAAAGTTATGTACAAACAAATGAAATCTTTTATTTCTCGGTTCAAGGTGCCCTTCGAAGAACTGAAAAGAAAAACCAAAGAGGTGGAGTGAACTATTCTCAGTTCAAAAATTTCAACAAAAACATTATACCCAACACCATTCATCGAAATAACTTAGCAAAAAATTTTGAAATTTCCCTCACCCCACACTTAAAATATTCTATGTCCCCAAAGAATAATTTAAAAGCAAGACTAAAGGTGAGAGATACTTCTTAAGGCCTCTAGGCCTAGCCTTAACATGTCCATTTTTCATCTTGGAGATCCTCAACCCCACAATTGCGCTTTGACATGCTCATAGCTTCCTCTTCTAAGAGGTACTCAGACTTCCTATCAATCGTGGCAAATCACACCAACAAAAACAAAACAAAAGTGAAGGTAAGCAAAATTCAAATAGAGCAAGAAATTGTACGGTGGTACTCTTGGGTTAACTCCCAAGCGCCTTATTACACGTCACGGCACGACGCATCAAGTTTCACCACACTTTCCTCCACTTTGGTGATATGAATCTCACCCCTAATTTCTTCTCAGTTTCCTCTCATGCTCGAGGGGGTGGTGGTGAAAAATTAAAGGGACAAGCGGTAACTATTGCCTCTGGCCCTTATTGTGGCCACTACGTAAGTGAAGTCATTTTGTCTCTCAAAATCATGGAAATTCAGAATATACGGGGCTTGTTCACCCTACTTTAAACCTTTCTCTACAAGCTTGGAAGACTCTATTTCTAGGTTGTCATCCAAACTTAATGTCGAGAAATGCTTCCAGTGGGATACAATACACCTCAACTGCGAAACTGCATTGTGCTTGACCTCCTTACTTGTATCCACCTTCTCCACATCAACATCTGACTCCACATGAATGTCAAATGGTTGGAACTCTATCTCTCCTTTCGTGAATGGATTGGCCATATGTGTGAGACCATCATGGAGACTCTCGAGGAAACCCCAGCGTTGATCTTGTTCCAAGAACTCACCTTTTGCTTCTCCTTGCAGTCCCTCTTGGTATTGGCTAAGACCATCACTTGCAAATCAAAGCAAACTTCAGCCTCAACCATCATCTCCGTGAACTTGGCGCTTATCATTTATAAGGCTTCTCCATTTTCCTTAGTCTGGAACTCCTAATACTTCTATCTGCTCCCTCATCGCTTATGTTTTTCTCAAGGAACTATTTTAACATATTTTCTATCTGAGCTTGGTGTTTAAAGTCCTCCTCTACATCATTCATGTACTCATCAAAAATAACAGAAGGATCATAGTAGGGGCTTAGGGTAGGGGAATATAAATTTGGACAACCATTCCAATGGCTATCCTGACCACTACATATGCGCAAGTCACACAATGTTGCCACAAATGGGGTCCTCCACAATTCATACAAGAATCATTGACATAGGAGTATCCACCATTCAACCCATTTGTACTCCATGAAGTGTCATGTAAAGAAGGGTATCAAGCTAAAAAATAAAATAACAAAATTTACAAAATAAATTTTTTGTTTAAAAAATTGTAAATTTATAGTTTTTTTAAAAAATAAGAAATTCACCAATTTCACCGGTCCCGACAATGACGCATAAAACTTATTTGCACTCCAGCACATGTAGCGTGCGCGGTCCATACAAGTAATACAGTGGCCCTTTTTAAGAGTCGGATGTTGAACCCACAGGAGTTGGACTTATTCATCTAATATTCAAGTTCAAGTGTTAATTTAACCTTCATAAGTTTTGATAGAAGATATTTTGAATAATTTAATTAAGATTAAAGGTGACAAAAAAAATCGGCTCAATACAAAAATTGGCCCAGGTTAAGGCCTGATAATCATGCAATGCTATAATTCACAATAGTTCAGTATGGCTTCAGTTGGTATCTCACATAGTTAAAAAGTGGTATTCATGGTCTCTCGAGCCTCTAAACACAACAAACTAGTCTCACACCTACATCGTTGAGCGGGGATGTGGCGTCCTAATTCGTGAGCAATCTAGCTACGTCGATGTGGTTTACGGGGTTTATCGCCTTGATTATGGACTTTTCTACCTCTAACCATTTAACCCGACTTAGCTTCATAGCTACTTCTATGAGTGGTGATGTGACAATTCTAAGTCGGTGTCTAGCTCATCCGTTTTATCAACCAAGTAAGGCAAATTAGGTATAATTTATATTCTAACCGCGAATTCTATCGTAAAGATAGACTTGCTCCTACATTCTTATTGTTCTAACCTAGGGTTACTCTTTTGAGCTTTTACCTAAGCTTAACGAGTTTGTTTTCATGGTGATCAAGCATTAAAAAAATAATAATAAAGAATGTAAGACCAAACAACAAAAAACTCAAACCAATGAGAATTCATGCATTTACAAACCATCATGTGGTCTCAGCCTAGAGGAAGAGGTTTAGCCACTCGTAGACATAAAATACTATAAAACATGTTTAAAGTGAAGTACTTACAAGAATGATTAAAAAAGAATGAAAAATAACGAACCCTAGGTAGAGTTCTTCACTTCTCCCTTCGCTCCTTTCCGTTGTTCTCAAAATATTTCGTGATCAATGATTTTAGAAGCTAAGGGTTAAATTTATAATAAGTTGGAAAAATGCAAAATTTCGCCTGTGGTGAAATAGCTCCATGGCATGCTGCCCATCCCGGAGATTTGCCTCCGTGGAACGGAGCTTAACACGGAGATCAGGCTCAGTGACACGGAACAATTGCCTAGGCTCAGCGTTTGGTAGCCCTACTTATATAAATTAATTCTTTTGCATCGTGGCACATTATTGCGCCCCAATGCTTCTCAATGGCATGGAGTTGACTCCAAATGTCCTTTTTAGCTTGTCTCATCATCCATAATCCGTCCCTTAGCATTTTATCATCAAGATTAGGACTATTATCTTCACATTGAGCTCCATACATTGGCAATTTCAACCTACAAAGAGAGCTAATCATATTTTTTAGTCCATGGCCACAAATTACACAAAATACATAAGATTATTCTTAAATTGGGTACAACATGGGTAAAACATGGGTATAAAATAGTATTTGGGCATGTAAATATGCCCAAGATCAATCATATGAACTCCTTAATCTTGCATGTATGGAATAGGAAGGCTTAGAATAGGATAAGAACTCTTAAAACCCTTCTAACTGATCTTAAAATGACGTAGTTTAGGACTTAGGAGCTTAAAAATTACAAAAACGATGTAGTTTAAGACTTGAGAGCTTAAAAATTACAAAAACACACTTACTAAAATATTTAAAAAAATTACACATGGCCAATCACCACCGAGGGACACCACGACTCGTGGTGACCAGTACGTGAAGTCTACTAGCCACTCTCCATTATAGACTCTGCTCTAGACCACGACAAATTCCACGAGTCATTGGAGTCACATCACGACTCGCGGGAAGCCTCTCATGGACACCCTAGACCAAGAATCATTGCCAACCTCCCTTCACTTCCCGGAGTCACTTAACGACTTGTGATGTCCTCCGCGGGTCCTTTAGACTGACGCAATACACGTAGCTAGGCTATTTCTTCATTTGAACCTTCGGGTCTGTTCTAAGGGACTTTCGGGTATTACAATATCTCCCCCTTGGGAACATTCATCCCCGAATGTGAATGAACATACTGAAAGCGGGGGAGAAGAAATTTGTCATCCAAAATACTAAACATCTAAAGTGAAAACTAATGGAATGATTGACTCCGAACTGAAATACATGTCTGAACTGAATTCATGAATCACACATGCATGCACTGACATGAAAGAAACTGGAACATATGAACTGAACATGAAACTAAATAGAGAACTAAGGAGGAAAACTGATACCTCAAGTTGGGCGGGATGGTAGGGAAAAGATGCGGGTATTTAGCCATCATATCTACCTCTGCTTACCACATAGCTCCCTCAACATGTCGATACCTTCACAAGACCTTTACTGAAGCTACCTCTTTGTTCCTCAGCTTCAGAACCTGATGATCAAGAGTCTCGACCGGAATCTCCTCAAAACTAAGGTTATCCTTCACACCTATGCTTTCCAATGGAGACAACCAAAGCACAGTCACCCATACACTCTTCAAAAGTGATACATGGAAAATTGGATGTACTGAAGCTAATTATGTGGGCAACTCCAACTCATAAGCCACCTTGCCAACACGTCTCACAATCTGGTACGGGCCAACATAGCGGGGTTTGAGTTTCCCTATCTTTCCAAATCTCATTAATCCCTTCATGGGATACACCTTGAAACACCCAATCATCAACTGAAATTCAAAGTTATCTCCTTCTCACATCGGTATAGGACATTTGATGACTTTGAGTCGTTTTAAACATTTCTCTTATAGGCTGGACTTTCTCCGTAGCCTCATGAACCAAATCTGGTTCTATCAATATAGCTTCAGCGACTTCAAACCAACCAATAGGTGATCTACAACTCCATCCATAAAGAGTGTCAAGCAAGACATTTGAATGCTTGAATGGTAGTTGTTGTTATATGCAAAACTCGATGAGAGGAAAATGATCATGCTAACTACACTTGAAGTCAATTACACATCTCTCAACATATTCTCAAGTCTGAATAGTCCATTCACCCACGACCATCGTCTTTGGGTGAAAAACTATGTTAAGCTTGACCCAGTACCAGTCCCTTCTGAAATGACCTCCAAAATTAGGAAGTAAACTAAATACCTCTATCTTATATGATGAAAAATGAAACTCCATGCAACCAAACCGACTCCCGAATATACAATTTAGCATAATCTATGTTGTTGAATTAGTAGTTTTGACTGGTAGAAATGAGCTGCTTTAGTCAACCTGTCTACAACCACCCAAACAGAGTCATACTATCGATGAGTATGAGGGCACCCTGTAATGAAGTCTATATTGATTTCCTCCCACTTATATGTAGGGATAATAATGTATTGAAGAACCCCTATAGATCTTTGATGCTCAACTTTCAGTTGTGATAATTCAGACACTTAGCCACAAACTCTGTTATGTCCTTCATGTCACTCCACCAATAGACTTCCCATAGGTCATGGTATATCTTGGTGGCGCCTGGATGTATAGAATATCAAGAACCATGAGCCTCATGCAACATCCGATCCCTCAAATCATCCACACTTGGAACATACAAACGACCCTGATATCAAAGTACGCCATCTCCCCTTAGGAGAAGACCTAAACATTCTGATTCTGAACCACTTACTTCAACTTTACTAGAATTGGATCCTCGTCTTGCCTAGATTTGACTTCAGTCACCAAAGAGTATTGTGAACCGTTCTGAATAATGACACCACCATCTGTTGAATCAACAAGATGAACCCCTAGTCGTGCAAGCCAATGCACATCCATCACCAACTCATTTCTTCCCTTATCTACATGAGACACACTCTCCATGGAAAGTCTGCTAAGAGCATCTTTCACCATATTAGCCTTGACCATATGATAAAGGACACTCATATCATAATATTAAAGAAGATCCAACTTCCTTCTTTTTCACAAGTTTAGATCCTTCTGGGTAAACACGTACTGTAGACTCTTGTGTTCCGTAAACACATCCACATAGACCCCGTAGAGAGATTTAAGGCAAATACCACCGCCGCCAACTCAAGGTCATAAGTCAGATAGTTCTTTTCATGAACCTTAAGCTGCCTAGAAGCATAGGCCATAACCTTACCATGCTGCATTAATACAAAACCAAGGTCGATCCTCAAGGCATCACAATATACCACAATCCATTTGTACCATCAGGTAGAGTCAACACTAGTGCTGAGGTGAGTCGAGTCTTCAACTCTTGGAAGCTCTTCTCACAAGCCTCCAACCATTGGAACTTTACTTTCTTTTGGGTCAACTTAGTCAACGGTGTTGCAATGGATGAAAACCTTTTAATAGAGCTCTTGCACAAACCAGCTAAACCCAAGAAATTCCTGATATCTGAAGGACTAACTGGTCTGGGCCAATTTCTTCACAACTTTTATCTTTTGAGAGTGCACCTTCACACCCTCACTTGACACCACATGACCCAAAAATTCTACTAAGTTCAGCCAAAACTCACACTTGCTGAATTTAGCATATAACTGACGATCCTTCAGAGTCTGTAATACCACTCTCAGATGAGCGGTATGCTCCTCCTTGCTCCGAGAGTATATGAGAATATCATCAATGAACATGATCATGAACATGTACAAATATGGCTTGAACACCTCGTTCACTAAATCCATAAAAGCTACAGGAGAATTTGTTAGTACAAAAGACATAACTACAAACTTATAATGACCATACTGAGTCCTTACGGTTGTTTTCGGGATGTCACTAAATCTAACACTGAGCTAATGATATCCATATTTGAGGTCTATCTTTAAAAAATGCTTGGCACCCTGAAGCTGGTCAAACAAGTCATCGATTCTAGGGAGGGGATACCTGTTCTTGATTGTGACTTTGTTCAGCTGCCGATAATCAAGGCACATTCGAAGAGAACCATCCTTCTTTCTGACAAAGAGAACTGGTGCACCCCACGGGGATTTGCTAGGTCTGATGAAACCCTTGTCTAAGAGGTCCTTCAACTATTCCTTCAGCACCTTTAGCTCACCTGGAGCCATTCTATAAGGAGGAATAGATATAGGCTGCATATCAGGAAGAAAATCAATGACAAAGTCAATCTCCCTCTCGGGAGGGATTCCCGGTAGATCATCTGGAAATACCTCAGGATACTCACACACTATAGGAACTGACTGGATAGTCGGGGTCTCAGACGTAGCATCCTTATCCCGAACTAGATGGTACACTTAATACTTAGAGATCATCTTTCTGGCCTTAAGATAGGAAATGAAATAACCTACAGGTACAACTAACCTTCCCCTCTAGGACTAGCCCACTCAGAACTTGCAACCCAACCGCACAAGTTCAACAATTCACTGAGGCATAACAAGCATGTAGTCAATCCATGCCAAAGATGACATCAAAATTTGTCATGGCTAACTCTACTAAATCTTCTAAGGTGACTTTCTGAAGGACTGTGACGGGGAAATTTCTGTACACCCATCGAGCTATGACTGAATCACCGACTAGAGTAGAGACTGAAAAGGGTTCTGATAGGATTTCGGGACTGACTCCGAAACTACTAGCAATATAGGGCGTCACAAAAGATAAAGTATCTTGTGTATCTTACAATGCATAAACATCAAGGTGAAATACTCGTAACATACCAGTGACTACATTTGGAGAGACCTCCTGCTCCTGACGAGATGCAAAGGCATAAAACCTGTTCTGACGCTGACAACCACCTGTACTAGTGGAGACACCCTACTGAGCTGAGTATGTTAGTGGGACTGCTAAACTAATGGCTAGGTCTCAGCCTCTACCCTGTCCCTGTCTAGCCGCTGGACAATCTTTGAGCATATGTTCGAGCTTCCCACACCCGAAACAAGCACTTGTACTTGCTAAGAACAGACCAGTGTGCCTCCTACCACACTTATCACAACCTGGAATGCTGGGCTCTATAGTTCAGCTCCCCTGACCTTGGGAGCCTGATGCTCGCCCCCTCTAATTGCGCATGGACTTGGATAGTACACAAGCTGCTAAAGGCGCTGGGGTTGATGATCTCAGGTGGGACTACTGACGATGCCCACCACCAGGCCTCTATTAGGAGAAGTCAAAACTATCTTTCTTGGCCCTCTTGGCCTCGCTCTCCCTAAAATGAGTTGCCTCCATCTAGGGTATTCAAAATTAATCGGGAGAAGTCGATGTCCTGATGAAGCATAGCAGTCTTGCAATCCTTGATCAGATAGTCTGCTACCCCATGCACAAACCTGCTCACCCGGGCTCTCTGATTAGCCTCCATCTCCGGGGAATATTTGGATAAGCGGGTGAACTCTAAAGCATACTCTTGGACTTTAATGTTGTTCTTCCTTGGGTTCACAAACTCAGTTGCCTTGATCTCCCTTATCTTGTGGGAAAAGAACTGATCCAATAACGCGATGAGAAACTTATCCCAAACAATAGGACCCATGCTGACTCCTCAGCCATCATTCCCCTGCCTGAACTACATTTGAGAAACTCCTTTCAGCTGATAAGAGGCTAGATCTGCACACTCCTCCCGTGTCACCCCCATAATTTAGATGATCTTCTGGATCTCATTAATAAACTTGTGTGGATCCTCATCCACCTTCGATATAAGGAACTCAAGGAGATTCATCCTAAGGAAGTCCCTGACTCTTGCCGCTACAGCATTCACATTCTGGGGAACGTGAGCCACCACCTACTGGTTGACCTAGACAGTCAATGTCTGTACCAATATATGGATGGCTTCCCTAAACTCAGCGTGGGCAACCTACTCGGGCACATGATCCTTGGGGGTTGGTGGGGCCTCTGGTGCCCGACTCCATTGCCATTCTTATAGCCATTTCCATTTTCATTCATTCTTCCGTTAACTCAGCGAGGAGGCATTATGTCGCGAACGCGTATAGCACAAGTTAGAAGGATAGAGAGACATTTCATCGCATGACATAGATCATGAAAGAAGGAAAATTTCCGAAAATACTGTGTAACCTTTTCGTAATAAGTGTGGCGCGCTTCACACCCATAAAAAAGACTCTACTTAACGCGGCTTTCAAATACCCTATCACACTTCAAAACCTAATGCTCTAATACCAAGTTTGTCACGACCCGAACATAGGCCTGAATCGAGACACGAAACCTAGAACCATAAATGGCTCCAATTCGGCACATGATATGAACATAAATCTAAAGCTCAAATATTAAAGCAGAAGCCAACATATGATATAGAGGATGTCTGAATATTTAATAACATAAGGACAACATAATACATAACTCTAATCTGAAGCTCAAAACATACTATGTCAAATAAGCCTCTAACATCCTGACGAGCTGATGGGACAAGACCCCAACTAGCTCACTAATAAATTGAAATTGAAAGATACTAATAACAAACTGATAAAGTGGTCCTAGGAGGATGAAGACTCACCAAATAGCTGAATATACTAACTCTGGGAACTGATTAGCAGCAGGACTGAACCTGATCATCCGAGCCTATATCATAAATTAATACAACATAGAGTACGCAGTCAATACTTTGAATGTACCAAGTATGCAAGGTAAGTAAAACCACGAAGTAAGTAAAACTAAAATCATACATATCATAAAATATTTCATCATAAGGTTTTGAGAGTAAGGCTTGCATGCTATTATCTGAAAACATGATTTAAACATAACTGAATCGAATGACCCAAAGCTGAAACTGATAATCATAAGTAAAATTGAACATTGGGCCTAACCTAGTGAAAACATAATATCATGATAGATGAACATGCATAATTAAAATCATGAGGAATAATGGGAGACTCGTCATATAACTGACATTACCACGATAGAGCTTACGTAGTCCCGACTATTATATTCATGTAGGTAGAGCCGTCCAGAGCCTTGCCAGGGCTAAGGGTGCTACCATGATATTGATATCAAGCTTAAGGCCCCTGGGGGGCAGGGAAAGCTCACAAGGGAGGTCCCAAAGAATCTGAATAAACCTATATTGATAAGTAGTTCTAAGGTTGGGGTTTTCTGAACCCCGAGCCTACTTGGTGCTAGACACTACTCCCAAAAACATACATATGCTCTCCATCATTTTTCAATGAAGTTGAACCATCGCCTTTCGATGAAGTTGAATCATAACACTACATACATAAGTCTTAAACTTTAACATAAGGAGTCTTGTCTCAAAAAATACCACAAGCTGAAAAGAGGGAGTCTAGACACCAAAAGCCATGTGGGTAAGCTAATATCATGAAATTGAAGTAAATCATGAAACATACTTGATCATATGGGCTTGTCCAAACTTAAACATGCTTTGAAATAGACTTGATAGACAAAATCATGGATATAGACATGGTTAATTTGAAATCATATTCTCACCATAGACACTTCATCATACTTCAAAACATAGAGTATAATCTCAACTCTTCATGAACTTACATATTTGGGCATCTTATTTTCAAAACTTTGAAATCATAATTTTTAATTTAAGTCATTATAAAATATACCCATGAATCTTAAAACAACATTATAAACATGATTAGGATTGACCCATAATAGACACTAGAGAATTTCATCAATTGGGTTGAAACCCCATGGAATCATCAACCTTGAATTTCATGAATTTAGAAGAGGATTTGGGCATGAGAGTGAAGGAATACTCCCATTCATAACGTTACATATTTGGGTACTTTGATTTCACAATCTCCTTTGAAAACCTAAGTGAACTGAGGAAGAACCTAAGGAATCCTCAAGCTTGATCTCCAATGAACTCCTTAATCTTGCATGCATAGAATGGGAAGGCTTAGAATAGGCTAAGCACTCTTAAAACCCTCCTAACTGATCTTAAAATGATGTAGTTTAGAACGTAGGAGCTTCGGAATTACAAAAACACCCTTACTGAAATGTAGAAAAAATAACACAATGTCAGTCACTATGAGTGACACCACGACTTGTGGTGACCAACACGTTAAGTCTACTGGCCAACTCTCCATTTTCGACTCTGCTCCTGACCATGAACAACTCAACGAGTCTTGGAGTCATATCACTACTTGTGGCAGCCTCTCGTGGTCACCCCAGGCCAAGAATCGTTGCCAACCTCCTTCACTTCACGAGTCACTTAACGACTCGAGAAGTCCTCCCACGGGTCACTAGATGACTTTTCCTATGGCCCACGCTATATTTTTCTATTTTCTTTGCTTGAACCCTCAGGTATTTATCTAAGGGGCTTTTGGCTATTACATGAATAGAATTTCAGGGTTCTGTTCCATGTCACCCACTATAGTGAAAGGCTAACCGCTGCAGCAGTTCCGCTATAGCGAAAATTAGGCCTGCTGAGGCGATCTCACAGTTGGGCTCACCTAGTTTCAACTCAGCCTATTATTATTTACTTGATTCTATTGTCCCTTGATCCGAGAACGTAGTTTGGTACTTTGAAAATTTTTAAATACTTCCCCGTCTATGTCTGCAAGGTGCTGTAACAATTGGACGGGTCGTTACATTAGATACCAATTAAAAATCCATTTGTCCCCCAACGACCTTATGATATAGGCAGGAGCTTTATTCATCCCATGTTGATCCTGATATTAATCATAGTTTTCAATGCCTCTAATCGGCACCGGGGTCTTATCGATGATTGTTTCTATGTCCCCAAACTGATCATTTGTGGGACCCCTGTATTACATATTAGCCTTAAATCCATTTAATATAAACGTCATAACTTCTCAAGAAATTTTTTTGACTGAGACTCAAATATTAAATTATGTATTTTCCCTTTTGTAATGCTTTCTAAGAATCCCAATCTTATTCGGGCATGTAACCTTCAGGGAGATAAGAACTCAATGACCCCCAAGCTTCCATACTTATTTCAACACGAAGAATTAGATCGAAATGCCACCCCAAGCTTCCGAGCCCAGTTTGAAGTTTTGTGTCAAACCATGCTTACTCAATTGAGTTAAACCTCCATGCTTACAACACCTTTCCTGATCCCATTCCCCTATTATTATCACCGGGAGAAATCTCAGTACTTCACTGCCCCTAATTGTCAAATTTGTGGTACCTTGACCTAATTGATTCGAGGTCTTTTCATGGTCTCCTTTAGGTCTTACAAGATTTACTCATGGCCCACGCGCCCTGTACATCCCCAAAACTCAATTTTCTGTTGGGGGTATGAAAAAATACGGGATCAATGAAATTTGAACAGTCACTACCTAAGCTCATCTGTTGCAGCAGGTTCTTTTCCTTTCATAGCGGAAACCGGCCACTGTAGCGGAAGGAAAATTAGTTTAAGAGCTAGAATGACAGTTTTTGGTTCATTTCTCACTTTGCACTCAAAATTTCTTCTCCAAACCCGCTCAACTCTCTGGAAAATTTTTGCTCAAGTAATCTTTCTCCTCATGACCCCTTTACTTCCTTATTGTTGAGTGCTTGGAATTTCATGCCTGTTTGCTTAGGATTTGGGTGTTTATGGGGAAGGTAAAGATAGGTTTTTTTTTTAAATTCATAGACTAGATTGTTGGAGCATGCTACTTGTATTTACATTCCCAAGTGTTTCATATCATTCTCTGCATGTTTCTGGCTGATTTCATGTAGTTGTTGGCTTGGAAAATAGGAGGTTTTTGGTAAGGTGGTGGTTTAGCTTCCTCGAGCCTTTTGGGCTTGATTCTAAACTCAAAAGGGGTGGAAATCAGTTGGTAGGACATGGGTAAGTCTACCCCTTTCCCGATCTACAGGTTATTTAAAGAAAAATAAAGGTTGAATTTTCAACCTCCATTGTTGGGGGTCGAGGTTTGCTGGGGATGACGACGTCCGCTGCAGCGGAATAATGTTCGTTACAGCGATATCACCACAACAATCCACCCAAGCTATTGTGGACTCACTACAGCGGGCATGTGGCTGCTGCAGTGGTTCGTCTGGGCAGTTACCCCTTGTCAATTCTTCTTTTCTTTTCCTCAACTTCTTCTCTCTCCTAGTCATTCCATTCATTTCCTAATGCTTCTTATTAATGTAGGTTTACCACTCTCTTCTTCAAGTAGTAGTCTATGTATTGGGGATTATATCCGATTCGTGAATGACCAATGCCAATTTCAATGCAAAAAAAAGGCTGCAAAGGAGCTGCTTCATGAGAGGGGGTTCATCATGCAAGATGTAGAGGAGAAGGTGACAGAGTTTTATGCCTTTCTCTAGGAGTTAGGGTGGGGTCCATTGGTGAAGAATCTGTGTAAGGTTAACGAGGCTTGGTCAGGGAGTTCTATGCTAACCTCCCTAGAGTGGGATGGAACGCAGGGTGCTGGTGGCCTATGATAGGGGAAGGCAGACCCTTTTGACTCCCATTACCATCAATGAGGCGTTGGGTCTGCCAAATCCCATAGAGGAGGAGCTGAAGGCCCATGATGTGGAGGGGAATGGGCAGCGGTTGGTGGACACCTAGTGGTGGAGAAGCAGAGGGCCTCGACTAGCTGGGGCATTACTACGATAGGCATCTAGAGCACTCATTTTTCTATAGAGGCTAGGAGGTGGCTAAATCTAGTATCTCAGAGGATTTGCCCGTCCTCTAACGTTATTGATGTGAGCTATCCCCGTGCCTTGGTGGTGGCCTGAGTTCTGAGAAAGGTGAGAGTAAATGTGGGGGCACAGATTTTGGAGGAATGGAGATACTTCTCAGCTAAGCCCATCACCAGCCTACCATTTTCCTCTCTCATCACTATGCTCTGTAGGCGGGCTCAAGTATACCAGGAGTCTAGGGACGTCATTATGGATTGTGATAGGCCCTTCGATCCTCTGAGGGTGAAGGAAGCTCTTGAAAGAGGACAAAAGAAAAGAAAGAATGCTTCCATATAGGGAGATGGTGGGACCAATACCTCTAGACCTATGGGGCCTTTTAAGCAGATAGAGTCCGAGATGGCTGCTATACGTGAGTTATTAAGAGGATTTCCCAGACCTCCTTCCAGTAGTAGCTGCCGATTCAGGGGAGATGTAGGGTGTGATTTCCGCCCTAGCTCAGGCCCATGTGGAGCTTCGAGAGGATATGGAGAAAACGAGGAGGAGGTGGCATCTCGGGACAAGCTGATTGTCTGCATGAGGAAGGGGATCAAAAAGATCCTAAAGACCCTCTCTCCAGGTTCCTGGATACCCCAGGAGAATAGGTGGGACCTCTCATATTTCTCCTTCCTCAGTGCTTTCCAAGAGGGAGTGGATGATGGTGTCGGCAACAGTAGTGATGAGGCCTCCAGCTAGATGGCCATGATGTTCCCCTCTCCCCTTCTTTCCCTTGCTTTATGACCATGATTTGGGTAGCCCCTGTTTGGGGCTTGTAAGAAAATACTATTTCTCTTTTCTTGTTTTTCCGGTACGGGTGCCCATTTGGCATCTGAATGAAAATGGTCTGCTTGGCTCTTTCCTTGTATCCTATTGTTTCTTTATCATATTTGCATTGCTCGACTAATTTTAAACCACATATTTATTATTACCTCCAATAAATAGGGGATTCTGGGATTCTAGGATTATACCTGGCAGCCGTCCTCTACAACGATCTCTATTTCGCTGCAGTGAACTCCCCATGGTGGTCCCTCACTCATGGTAGTGCATCCGCTGCAGTGAGTCACCCCTCGCCGCGACGGAACTTTCTAAGTAGAACACCCCAATCAATTCCACCCACTAGTTTATCTCATATCATCTATAATTTACGTCATCACATACCAATTGGGCCTATCGAGATACTAATTAAAATTCTCCAGATATCAATTGGACTTAACCGACGCGATCAACATATTCAGACAACATGATGGGAAAGAAACAAGCAAAACTTCCTAAATGTCTTATAGCTTCCTAAGGATTAGATGTGGATGCCTACACACCAATCCATAGAAGTCTACTCGACATTGCTCTTGTACTTGTAAGACTCGTAACCTAGACGCTCTAATACCAACTTATTATGACCCCAAATGAATGGACCGTGCGAACACCTACATCGACTCATCTTGGTAGGAGAACCCCTTTTTGGAAATCATATAAAATACCAATTTTCTCATTAATTTACACAAATCAACAATATTATAAAATAACAATAAAATGCTTCGCAAAACCTTAACTCTTCCAAGATCTAGTCTAGATAGGTACAAGAGTTCTAACAGATTACTTGGAAAGATAAATGACACAGCTTCGTCTGAGGAGAAGAATACAGAAGATGATACTGAGTACTCCATATCAATCAATAAACTTCAAACCTGCCACAACCTACACCAAAAAGGTGTAGTATGATAGTATCAGTACATCACATATATCGGTAGGCATCATCAACTGACTAAGATTAGTTCACATAACAGCATAATAATTAACATACAATCGACATTTACAACTACTCCACTTATGCAATGATCCCTTAAGTTTATTAGCTACATATCGTCTCTTATGACTCATCAAGGTTCGTACGGTTCCCCTACAACTCTAGACATCAACTAATCTTTCAACCTATCTATCCCTCATCCCACTGCAGTGGTTTCTTAGCATGCCATAGTGGTTTCGCAGCAATGGCGATTTACTCACTGCAACGGTACCCAGGAAGTCAATAGTCCGGTTCCCCTGATCACGTTTTCTTTTACTTTGCCCTGAAAACTTTAAAACATCCATACTTCATTTACCATTTTACTATCGTTGACCAAGTCCTTACCCCCATTTATTGACTTATTTAATTATTTATAGGATTTTATGACCTTTCCTAATTTAGTACATGATTAATAAAGTAATCCGCAGTCTACCTGTAAATCACTATCCTTTTCTTAAATCCGTCATGTTGCCTTCTATAACCCATAAAAACTACTTTATATTCAATCACAATTACAGTTTTAGTAACTCAATAACATACAAGAAAGTATCAAACCATATCAAAATCCTCCACGGTCAAATACATGTACATACCTGTTTCTTTGCATCATAATTATGTCATATAGCACCATATATGCACCATATCATTATATATCGCATTCCAACCATGTCTCTCACATTATATCTGAGAGACTTATGAACGAACGTTCACTATTATCGTTCGGAAAAAAAGGATTATATATATATATATATCAACCAGCAATATTCCAGGACCATTACGCATAACCTTAATCTACTCCCATGTACATCATTATTTATTGTCTATTACTATTTTACCCATCACTTACTAGTTTAATTTTCACATCATGGGGATATCACCACTTCTCCCCTATTCTTTCGCCTCCAAACACTTACTAAATTTTAGTCTCTGCTAACAATTTACTCAACAAACTTTTCATACTCATCAATAGGCACATCAATTTTATGCACATATATGTTTCACTAATCAAAGTCTAACACAAAGGTGATTAAACCATAGCCAACCTGGACGCCGAGCTATCTTCCAGACGTTCCCAACTGTGCGCTTGCATCAACTTTCGAGTTCCAACAGGAGGGATTATTTGAGTGTAAGTACAAGGTTACTTTATATTTTTTTTCTTTTTATTTTTATTGTTTTAAAATTAATTTTTGTTTCTATTAGTTTATTATTTTTATTTTTTACTTTTTAAAATACATATATTTTTTATATTATTTATTTCTTATTTTTCTACCTCTACTTTATGTGATTTCGCGTAATTGCTCATATTTTTTATTTTTATTTTGTTTTCTTCTTTTAGTATAACTTTGTTATTATTCTAGTTTTTTAATTAAAGTAAAATTTCATTATTG
>JACEIK010002722.1:73420-90666 GCA_018107945.1 Datura stramonium | reverse complement strand
ATCGTTATATAGCCCGTTGTTTCTAGAAATCTGAGATAGAGCTAGCCAGGCACCAGATATGCTTAGGCTCACCAGTTAGCAGTCCAGGTCCTACTAGGCAACCAGGTACCAGTCATACCCCCCAAGGCGGGGCGTGACAGGGGAATTTGTAGAAGGAATAAATAACAATGTTGAGAAAATGTTTTTTGTTTCCAAATTAATGCAACTAACTAGGGTAAGTGTTCCCCCATGACTTCATAACCACAAGGCATTTTATACTAGTGATCTATTCCGGTGCTTAGCATACAATATCGGTATATTAATTTCATCTAAATGGTTGGTCCTCTATTTAAATGATTATCACCATGCAACTTGGTTCGTCTATGGGTGTATGCTTTACTAAACCTTACCCTTAATATTGGATTAGCTATTTGCGGACAAGGTCAAGCTATTAGATAAATTTTTTTTGATTGATTCTTGACGGTTGCAAATGTTAGAATTTTCCTTATTCTTACTTACCGGATCAAGGAGGTAAAGAATAGGAAAAGTGGATTAATAACGGAGATTTGAGGCTACCAACCCTCATCTAATAGCTTGAACATGTCCGAGGAATAGCTAATCCGATATTAAGGGTAAGGGTAAATTAAAGAACACCCGTATACAGACCAAGTTGCGTGGTGAAAATTACCTAGATAGGGGACCAACCATTTAGGTGAACTTAACTTACCAATATTGCATGTTAAACACCGGAAAAGATCACTAGTGTATGATCCTTGTGGTTATGAAATCTTTGGGAACACAATCCTAGTCTAGTCGTAAATTAAATAGAAACCCAATTTAATACAAGCATTCATTAATTTTACTTTAGTTATTAGTCCATATTTTCCCCCTTCGAAAAAAGTCAATCAATAGTAGTAGTTATTCGCATTAACCTAAGTTCTTATCATATTCCCTGTGGGATCGACCTCAACCTTTGTTAGGTTCTATATTTGACAATCGACCGCTTATATCTCAATTGCGAGGTGTAATTTGGGTGACATCAACTACCTCCTTGGTCCGGTAAGTAAGAATAAGGAAAGTTCTAACATTTGGAACTGTTAAAAATCAATTGAAATGAAGGAAGAAACAATACATGCATAACCTTCTTTCAAGAATCACTAAGTATTTTACCTATGTGTGTTAATTTGTCATGGTTCCCACAATCCTAGTTGTGGTGGTTTTAGCATATCATGTTTAGAAGTAAATTAATAGATTTCATAAATAAAAGCAAAAATTAATACTTACATTGTTGATAGAAAGAAACTCACTTGATTATTGCAACAATAAAGAAGAACAATTCAACAATCGTCTCGAAGTTCCAATTGTAAGACACCAAACATGTATCTAAAAACTTGAGACTTTAAACTCTAATCCTACTTGAAGACTTTTGAACTTGAAACTTCAACTCTTGAAGATATGCTTATTACATGAAAATAAAGGGGTATTTATAGTAGTAGATTTATGCTTTTCCTTGTTCCTTGTTGAATTTGACTTGCACTTGATGTTCCTTTTCCTAGTTGAAGTAGGAAATCCAATTTTTACCCATTTGGGAAGCCTTGCCGCGTCACCTGCCTCATTGTCGCGTCCAATTGTGGTAACGGGTCACCTAATGACTCCTTGTGCATGGGCACAAGTCGTTAGGCCCCTCGTGGTCTAACTCCTTCAAATTTTCAGTAAACCTTACGGCTGGTTCCAGTGATCTGCCAACGAGTCATTTAGTCAACTAAAGACTCATTAAGTCTGTTGTCATCTTCACAGGTTACTTTGGCAATAATTTCTCTTCCAGCCTTCACGACTGACTTCACGACTCGTTACCAGATATACTGAGTCTTTCCCTCAACCCATCAGTTACACTGTCTCTGCTTCTTCCAAACTCAACCTTTGCCCACAACTTCAACTTCTTTTCATCTTTATTCCATAAGCCTCAAATACATTCAAATCCATCCTTTTTAGCCATGAAAACATCTAATCACATGCGTTAGCTAATTTTCACAAATATATAACATTAACACATGCAAACACACATAAATTTATTCTCAAAACATAGTAAAGTATGGGAAAAATATGTCCATGAAGTGCGTGAGTACACCCTTCATCAATCAACTCTTTCCTTCCCTCATCTACATGAGAGACACTCTGGATAGAAAGTATGTTAAGGGCATCTGCCACAATATTAGCCTTGCCTAGATGGAAAAGGACACTCATATCATATTCTTTAAGAAGCTCCAACCACCTTATTTACCGTAGATTTAGATCCATCTGAGTAAACATGTACTGTAGGCTCTTATGGTCTGTAAACACATCCATATGGACCCTATACAGATAGTGTCTCCAAATCTTCAAGGCGAATACTACCACTTCCAACTCAAAGTCATGAGTCAGATAGTTCTTTTTATGGACCTTAAGCTACCTGGAAGCATATTCTATAACCTTATCGTGTTGCATCAGTACACAACCAAGGCCGATCCTCGAGGCATCACACAAACCCATCGATACCCTCAGGTAGCGTCAGCACTAGTGCTGGGGTGAGTCAAGTCTTCAACTCTTGAAAGCTCTTCTAATAGGTCTCTGACCATTGACACTTCACTTTCTTCTAGGTCAACTTAGTCAACGGTGCTGCAATGGATGAAAACTCTTCAACAAACCTCTTGTAGTAACCAGCTAAACCCAAGAAACTCCTGATGTCTAAAGGACTAACTGGTCTAGGACAATTCTTCACTGCTTCTATCTTTTGGGTTTCCACCTGTACACCCCCACTTGACACCGCATGACCCAAAAATGCTACTGAGTTCAGCCAAAACTCACACTTGTTGAATTTAGAATACAACTAACGATTCTTTAGACTTTGTAGTACCACGCTCAAATGAGCGACATGCTCCTCCTCTCTCCAAGAGTATATAAGAATGTCATTTATGAACAAGATCATGAACATGTCAAAATATGTCTTGAACACCCTGTTCATCAAATCCATAAAAGCTGTAGGAGCATTCGTTAGTCTAAGATTAACCTGTAAGCTGGCTTATTCATAACCTGCGTCTAGCAAACACTACACATACATAAGCGATAACCGCATAATCGTATATTCATAAGCTATATCTAGTAGACAAGAATGAAAACAAGAATTTAACTTGGCCTCCATAAGCCTGGAAGGTACAACCAGTACGGAATAACCCACCCGGGGCCCCCATAAGCCCTAG
Organism: Datura stramonium; assembly: GCA_018107945.1. Taxonomy (NCBI): domain Eukaryota; kingdom Viridiplantae; phylum Streptophyta; class Magnoliopsida; order Solanales; family Solanaceae; genus Datura; species Datura stramonium. Next base: position 87,451 of record JACEIK010002722.1, on the reverse strand, counting down.
TGAGTGCACTTCAATCTATATACCCCTAACCAGGTTTCTATGACTTTACTGGTGCTATAGCCAACCTACCAGTCCCTTGGGTATGCAACTGAGCCCACTTGGCCCCTGATCTATAGCTGTTTCTAAGTCTGGTGAACTCCTGATAGCTACACCTTGGGCACCAGGCTCGACGGGGGTAAGGTGCCGACACGACATATAATAGTCCAGCCATGAGATGGACTGTATGAGAACCTAGGACCCCATCTTCATCCCACGCAGAGGGCATGCCGCTCTTTTGGAGCAACATCATCTCACCCCTGGCGGGCATCGACACAGCTAGTAACCCTGGGGTGGTCATGGATGGCTCCTAAGTGAAGGCAACCCCGACCATGGTGCTCTACCAACATTTCAATCTAGCCACTCAAAAGGCATCACTAGCCTTCTAGGCATGACGCCACCGTTGCTCGCCCCCTAGACTAGTATGTAATCTTGCTAAAAGGCACACCGTGCGCCGATATCTGATTAGAGGATCCTGATAGCGATCATGATCTCTAATAGTCTGGACTGAATAGGGCGAGATTTGGAGTGGTCCAACATAACTCTCTCTATGTCCTTCTAGACATCTATAACTTAGAATAAATGCGGGGTCGCGAATGACTAACTACTCAGTTTCTCTATTTAGGACAACTGTAGGGCTTGTACTGGCCAAACATGCTCCTGAGCGATCGGCCTCTAACCCTCAACATGAAGCTTACTGAAATTCTTAGTCTGAGGGTAGTGTTGTACTACACAGTGCTGGTACTTTACACCCTATCCTGGTCTGGTCCAATCTTATATGACATTTCTGAGTGATTCCTAGCTTTAAGGACAAGCCTACCTAGACTTAGCCGTTCACGACAATCTGTACCTGAGTAGCTTCTAAGAACGGGCTGGGTAGCTGGCTCTGCCTTTGTCTGCGAATAGGGTTCCCTTTCTTAGGGTACCCACAGGTCTATTTAACCTGAACTTTGGACTTCATCCTGGGTGATCTGCCGGATGAATGCTAAGTCAACTAGAACTGACAATTACTGCTAGTAGGTAACTAGATGACAGGTTGTCACTTAGCTCACTAGACAACCTTTGGCTGCTGACTCTTAGGTATGGCCTTCTTATCTGGATTTTTGACCTAGGGGCATAAAGGTATGCCAATAGCCTTTGGGCGTGCTTTTCTGGCTACATAGGTGCCAAACTGGTAGTTATATCATCTAGTCGTGCCTATACTGTTGAACTTACTAACTCAGGCTCGATATCTCTCATGAGCTCCTAAGGTTTAGGCCATGAAATAAAACATACAATTCTACTAACACAGTGAATTGGAGAGTAGAATAGTTTCTATGATACTACTAGCACGTATCGTACTTATCCTATCTTTTCCGACGAGGGATACTATGGTATAATCTATATACGTTTTCTAGCAGCTAACCAAATCTTATATAACCGTAATCTACTTGATAGTAGCTAATCACAACATACCTAATCTTTATGCACCAACAACAGTTAATTACTACATGCCCAATCACAATCTAATGGTAGAAACTATCTACAACATATGGAATCATGACTTATATTCTTAAACATAAGTCGTAATGTTGTACGAAGAGAATATGTGCTGAGGGATAAGCCTTACATACCTCGATTGTCTTTTCCTGAATAACCGACGAGTTTCAACTTGTATTCGCAAGCTCTACCCAGCTGTAGCTGTTATACTAAGAGAAAGAGATGAATTTCAATACAAAATTCAGCGTAAAACAATAACTTTTAATACCAATATTTCCTATACTTCAACTCAATGAAACATGGCCGAAAACATATTATTTTGCGAGAATTCAAAAGGGAGAAATGATTACTAGAAGCCTGTGATTGTATAGAAATCGGTTTGGAGAAATTTTGACAACTTTGGTTCGGCGGGGTTATGATTCGCCGGGCGAATTTCGCGACAATAACTCCATAGTAATACTCCCTGCAACCTCAAAGATCGATACCCAAAGTTTATTTGGATTTGGGCAGCATTTGGCAGTGTAAACGGAAGAAATTTAACTAGAAATATTGTATCTTTCTATTCCAACTGCGGGTCTATTTTTTTTGGAAATGATACAAATGAAATCATTGAAATTATATAAAACTTGGGCGGTGGACACGGGGTCCATGGCACGGACCCCATCACACCAATTTACGAGCATGCCACGGTGCCCAATGGGCAAGGAGGGGGTCCGTGACATACTGCCCCTGCTCTGGCCTTCTCCCGCGCGATCCCGATTCTATGCTCGTTCGACCTTTCCCCGGGCCCTTACTCGTACGCGTCGTACTCTAGAACTCTTGACTAACATACACATAGGCTGACTAAATGTTAGGAACTTACGGGGTGTAACATCCTCCCCCCCATAGGAACATTTGTCCTCGAATTTCGCTTTAGCTCACGGGGATTTAAATCTTTTAACTACTATCCTGTAGAAATTTTGATAGAATCTCCTCTGTAACATGGACTATCTGAAAACCCTAAAACACAAAAAATTCAAACACAAGTACTTCACATAACACTATAACAATTGTTTCTCAACAAAGTTGCAGTCAACTGAGCAATATATGTAACACAATCATAGAACAACAAATGAATCAATAATTTACCTCAACTGCATAGTCTGGACTAAGCCTAGAATAAATGAGGATATCTGATCTTATGTCGTCCTCGGCTTTCTAGGTCACCACTTCTTTATTCTTATTCTGACACAGTACTTTTCTTTAAATTCTCAAACTTCGAACTTACTAACCTATTATGGCAACTAGAACCTCTGTATAGGTTAGTTCCTTAATAACTTGAGAGTTCTCAACGGGACACAACTTGGGGTGGGTCTCTTGTAGGTATTCCACAACATTGGCATGCAAAAGATTGAATGGACCAATTTCAGTTCTGGAGGCTATCCTGGCTCATGTGCCACTTCGCCCACTTTCGGGAAGATACATTATGACCAATGAACCTAAGGCTAAACTTGTCGTTTTTCTAATTCTCGTAGTATCCTTCATTGCCGAAGTTTTTGGGATACTCAACCACTGCATTAATCCTTAACTCTCTGTTTGCACGTTAGGATAAAACTATTAACAACCCTGAGCTATCAGTACCCATTGCTTGATAAGTTTAACTCTTTCTGTCTTCTCATTTTAACATGCTCGGTTTTTCCAACCTCCGATTTATCTGCTTTAAGTCATCATACAAGGGGGCTTCCACTCCCATTTATAATGAACCTCTAGAGTCTGAGTTGTATATTCTACTTGGCCACCTATTTGGGTATGAGGAACCGTGCTTAAGTTGACATATGTCACCATCTGTTCTAATGCCTTTTCCTAGAACATAGTTGTAGATTGTGTTTCTCTGTCTGAGTTTTCCAACATTGGGGCTCCACGCACTCCAAAAACTTCTGAGATATTTAACTCGGCATAATTCTTAATCGAGACATAATTTCATTTGTTGAGACACAAATGAATCTCACTAGCCTCTCTATACCAACTCAAATGAAGGAAAATTGCACTTGGTATGAGATAACCTTGTGTTGTATCCATGTCAATTACCTTCCACCCCTTTGTAGGCATGGCCACCTCCTATATTGGCCCACCCAGTTCCTGCTATCTTGTCTCTTTCTTTGGGCCTGTCACTAGAGCTCTGTTGCTATCTTCTATCTTCCCATGCCATTAATCGGTCTATCTTTTTGACCCATTGAGTTTTCGTTAAATTCTAGAAGTATGGTCTTTCAATCAAAGTTCTGCTACCCTTGGAATATAGAGTCGACATCTGGGTCTTATGATTTCGTCCCTTATTATCTTGAGGGCCAATGCTCCCTACTAGGCCTTGTTTCCAGGCTTTTCTAGTTTAAAGTCTCTATGTTGGTACTCCTTTACCTCCACAACTGGCGGAGATATTGCAGCGGACTAGGCTACAACTTCACTATCTCTTAACTGTCAGTCTGATGCTTAGTTTTCAACATCTAGTAATGGTCCCGTATTGTGTTAATTTTCTGCAACCTGGGGTGATTTTGGTTTTCCCCCATTAGATACTTGTGTCGTTCCTCTTGCTCCCTTAGAATGAGCTCTGAGGTTCGTGCCTCCTACCTCATACTATCAAGGATGTTACGACCAGGTCTACTGACTTATATCCATTCTGACTTGCACTAGGGCTTATTTTATTCATATGACCTCCCTATCCTTCGATATCACAAATTAGGGTCATAACCATTATCTCTCAGTTATGTCCTTCCTTCATTAGCATGCTACGGAGAATTAAGCCTTTTGCTAAATTGAGCTTTATTATTACTGGGTGTTCATCACTATTGGACTCTCTCATACACACTCGAGTGGTATTGACAATCTTATCCCTCTTCCTGGCTTACTACCGTAAGCATCTGGATAACTTGTAAATATTAAGGGCCATAACCACTCTCTAATCCTCCTCGGAGGAAACAAATTTAGCCCTCCTTTATTATTCATTTTGGACACCATAACACTGATACTTACACCTTTTGTTAGACTGAGGTATAGAACCTTACAATACCTGAAGATTCGGAGGTAGGAATCCTGCAATTTCCTCCATCTTCGCACCTTTCAGATAATTTAACATTAACTGTTGCCCTTCGCTACTTCTAAATATCAAGTAGGTAAGCCAACTTATATGTACATATATACTATACTCCTAACCTCCTATTCGGAGGATGTAGGGAGAACTAGGGATGGAACTGGCATATTTATCACATTATGAGATTCCTAGTACCTCAAGAGGATACTGGAGAGATCAAAGGCGTCTGCTCCCGTCCTTAGGCTGACTGTCTCCCAACTGTGGCGCCTCCCTAGTACCTCCTCCAGCTACCGTAGTTATCTTGCAACTGGCTGGTGCATGTCTCATATAGAACATTATTCTAGACAAACATAACAAGGAAAGCTTAGGGACTCAACCCAATACAATTCTGCTCTATAGCACGATCTGAGAAGAAGGAGGGGTAATCATACTATCATGCCTCGTAGCCTCCTTCTTATAAAATGTGGTGCACAACACATTTATAAACAAGACTCTACTAGACAAGGCTTGCAGACTCCCTAGGATACGAACTACTCTTACACCAAGTTTGTCACGCCCTACCTTGGGAGGCATGACCAGCACCTGGTGCCGCACTGGCAACTAACTGACTTGGCTAGGCTTATATATGTCTGGTGCCAGCCTGCAACTCAATTCAAGAACACAACTGGCTATATCTCATCTGTAAATGCAACCTCCAGTTGATAAGGCCGTATAGCCACCATTAATGTAAACAGCTAACCAACAACAGGAAATAGATGTTGTATAGTTATAACAGAAATGAAGATGAGCTACTATACTAGGCCTTAAACGGACAACACTCGAAGCATAACTAATAAAGGCCCCACAGGACCAGCATACAACTAACTAACTGACGACTGTAGTCTGCAAGCCTCTACCCAAAATGCTATATAATTTTAAATACAGAAATCTCTACAACCTGGAAACTCCGAATGAAAGGAGCTGGCCCAACGGCGGACTTTGAACAGCTGCTACTGAAGATCCTGAACCCTGTCTGTCTAAACCTGCAGACAAGTAATACAGTGCCCCATATTTGGGCATCAGTACAATATGTACCGAATATATAAAGTAGTAAATGAGCTGAATGAAAGCGGTGAAATACTAAAGGTAAGTAGAAAGGAGAGGCGGAAAGATTAACCTATTAGTTGGCTTATTTGTAACCTGTGTCTAGCCAACACTACACATACATAAGCGATGACTGCATAATCGTATATTCATAAGCTATAGCTAGCAGGCAAGAATGCAAACAAGAACCTAACCTAGCGCCCATAAGCCTGGAAAGTACAACCAACATGAAATAACCCACCCGGGGACCCTATAAGCCCTGGTGAGTCCACTTCAATCTAATACACCCCTAACAAGGTTTCTATGACTCTACTGGTACTATAGCCAACCTACCAGTCCCTTGGGTATGCAAATGAGCCCACTTGGCCTCTGATTTGTTGTTGTGTCTGAGTCCGGTGGACTCTTGATATCGGCATCCAAGGCACCAGGATCGACAGGGGTGTGGTGCCGATACAACATATAATAGTACTTCCATGGAATGGATTGTATGAGGACCTCAGATCCCATCTTCATCCCTCACGGACGGCATGCCTCTCTTCTGGAGTGACGTCATCTCGCCCCTAGCGGGCGTCGACACATCTAGTAACCCTGGGGTGGTCATGGATGGCTCTTAAGTGAGGGCAACCTCGACCAAGGTGTTGTACCAACATCTCAATCTAGCCACTCAACAGGCGTCACTGGCCTTCTGGGCCTGACGCCACCACTGCTCGCCCCCTAGGATAATGTGTAAGGCTTCTAATAGGCACGCCGTGCGCCTGTATCTAATTAGAGGATCCTGATATCGATCATGATCTCTAATAGTCTGGACTAAAAAGGGCTAGATTTAGAGTGGTTCAACATAACTCTCTGTATGTCCTGCCGGACATCTATAACTCATAATAAATACAGGGTTGCGAATAACTAACTACTCAGTTTCTCTGTTTAGGAAAACTATAAGGCTAGTATTGGCCGAACATGCTCCTGAGCGATCGACCCCTTACCCTCCACAGGAAGATTACTAATATTCTTAGTCTGAGGGTAGTGTTGTACTACACAGTGCTGGTACTTTAGACCCTATCTTGGTCTGGTCTAATCTTATATGACATTTCTGAGCAATTCCTAACTTTAAGGGCAAGTCTACCTAGACTTAGCCGTTCACGATAATCTATAACTGAGTAGATTCTAAGAACAGGATGGGTAGCTGGCTCTGCCTTTTCCTGAGAATAAGGTTCCCTTTCTTAGGGTACCCACAGGTCTATTTAACCTGAACGATTTGACTGCATCCTAGGTGATCTGCCGGATGAATGCTAAGTCAACTAGAACTGACAATTATTGCTAGTAGGTAACTAGATGACAGGCTGTCACTCCGCTCACTAGAAAATCTTCGACTGCTGACTCTCAAGTATGGCCTTCCTATCTAGATTTCTGGCCCAGGGGCATAAAGGTATGGAAATGGCCTCTGGGCGTGCTTTTATGGCTACATAGGCGCCAAAGTGGTAGTTATATCGTCTAGTCACACCTATACTGTTCAACTTACTAACTCAGGCTTGATAAATCTCATGAGCTCCTAAGGTTTAGGCCAGGAAATAAAATATACAATTCTACTAACTCAATGAATTGGAGAATAGAAGAGTTTCAATACCAAATTCAGCGTAAAACGATACCTTTTAATACCAATATTGCCTATACTTCAACTCAATGAAACACAACCAAAAACGTATTATTTTCTGAGAATTTAAAAGGGTGAAATGCTTACTTGAAGCCTGTAATCGTGTAGAAATCAGTTTGGAGCAATTCTGACAACTTTGGTTCGGCGTGGTTATGATTCGCCAGGTGAATTTCGCGAAAATAACTCCATAGTAATGCCCCCTACAGCCTTAAACTTTGATAACCGAGGTTAATTTGAATTCGAGTAGAGTTTGGCACCGTAAACGGAAGAAATTTAACTGGAAATACCGTATCTTTCTCTTCCAACTACAGGTCTATTTTATTCGGAAATGATACAAATGAAATCATTGAACTTATATAAAACTTGGGTGGTAGACATAAGGTTCATGGAACGGACCCTATCACCCCGATTTATGGGCATGGGAGACCAACGTGTAGGGAGGGGGTCTGTGACATGCCGCCCCTGCTGTGGCCTGCTCCGGCCTTCTCTCGCGCAGTCCCGATTCTACGCTTGTTCGACCTTTCCCCGGGCCCTTACTCGTATGCGTCATACTCTAGAACTCTTAACTAACATATGCATACATCAACTAAATATGAGGAACTTATGGTGTGTAACATCCTCCCCCCCCCTTTAGGAACATACGTCCTCGAATGTTGCTTTAGCTCACTGGGATTTAAATCTTTTAACTACTATCTTGGAGAAATTTTTATAGAATCTCCCCTGTAACATGGACTATCTTAAAACACTAAAATGCAGAAAAGTACAACAAAGGTACTTCACATATGACCTCCTACCTCATACTGTCAAGGATGTTACCGACCAGGTCTACTGATTTGTATCTATTCTGATTCACACTTGGGGTTATTTTGTTCATATGACCTCCCTGTCCTTCGATATCACAAACTAGGGTCATAACCATTATTTCATAGGTATGTCCTGCCGCCATTAACATAACAAATTAATGCCCCACACGGCCAACATACAACTAACTAACTGATGACTATAGTCTGCAAGCCTCTACCCAAAATTCTATATAACTGAATTACAGAAATCTCTACAACCTTGCAACTCCAAATGAAAGGAGCTGACCCAACTATGGACTCTAAATAGCTGCTATTGAAGATCCTGAACCCAGTCTGTCTAAACCTGCAGGCAAGTAATGCAGCTCCCCATATTTGGGCGTCGGTATAATATGTACCGAATATGTAAGGAAGTAAATGAGCTGAATGAAAGCAGTGAAATACTGAAGGTAATAAGAAAAGAGAGGCAGAAAGATTAACCTGTAAGCTGGCTTATACGTAACCTGAGTCTAGAAAACACTACACATACATAGGCGATGACCGTGTAATCGTATATTCATAAGATATAGCTAGCAGACAAGAACACAAACAAGAACCTAACCTGGCCCCCATAAGCCTGGAAGGTACAACCAGCACGGAATAAACCACCCGTGGTCCCTATATGCCCTGGTGAGTGCACTTCTATCTATATACCCCTAATCAGGTTTCTATGACTCTACTGGTGCTATATCCCTTGGGTCTACAACTGAGCCCACATGGCCCCTGATCAATAGTTGTGTTTGAGTCCAGTGGACTCCTGATATTTGCACCCCAGGCACAAGGCTCGACGGGTGTGTGGTGCCGATACGACATATAATAGTCTAGCCATGGAATTGGCTGTATGAAGACCTGAGACCCCATCTTCATCCCTTGAGGACGACATGCCCCTCTTCTGGAGCGACGTCATCTCGCCCCTGGTGGGCGTCGACACAGCTAGTAACCCTAGGGTGGTCATGGATGGCTCCTAAGTTAGGGAAACCCCAACAAAGATGTTGTACCAACATCTCAATCTAGCCACTCAAAAGGCGTCACTAGCCTTCTGGACCCGACCCCACCGCTGCTCGCCCCCTAGGATAGTTTGTAAGGCCGCTAGCAGGCACGCCATGCGCCTGTATCTGATTATAGTATCCTAATGGCGATCATGATCTCGAATATTCTAGACTGAATAGGGCGAGATCTGGAGTGGTCCAAAATAACTCTCTGTATGTCGTGCCGGACATCTATAACTCATAATAAATGCGGGATCGCGAATGACTAACTACTCAGTTTCTCTGTTTAGGACAACTGTAGGGTTAGTACTGGCCGAACATGCTCTTGAGCGATAGTAGGGTTAGTACTGGCCGAACATGCTCTTGAGCGATAGGCCCCTAACCCTCCACAGGAAGCTTACTAATATTCTTAGTCTGAGGGTAGTGTTGTACTACACAGTTCTGGTACTTTAGACCCTATCCCGGTCTGGTCCAATCTTATATGACATTTCTGAGCGATTCCTAGTTTTAAGGACAAGTCTACCTAGACTTATCCATGCACGTTAATCTTTACCTAAGTAGCTTCTAAGAACAGGCTGGGTAGATGGCTCTGCCTTTGTCTGTGAATAAGGTTCCGTTTCTTAGGGTACCCACAAGTCTATTTAACCTGAACGATTAGACTGGTTCCTGGGTGATCTACCGGATGAATGCTAAGTTAACTAGAACTGACAATTACTGCTAGTAGGTAACTAGATGATAGGTTGTCACTTAGCTCACTAGACAACCTTCGGCTGCTGACTCTCAATTATGGCCTTCCTATCTGGATTTCTGGCCTAGGGGCATAAAGGTATGCCAATGGCCTCTAGGCGTGCTTTTCTAGCTACATAGGCGCCAAACTGGTAGTTATATTATCTAGTCACGCCTATACTATTCAACTTACTAACTCAGGCTCAATAACTCTCACGTGCTCCTAAGGTTTAGGCCAAGAAATAAAACATACAACTCTACTAACATAATGAATTGGAGAATAGAAGAGTTTCTATGATGCTTCTAGCGCGTATCGTACTTATCCTGTATATCCCGACGAGTGATACTGCTGTATAATCTATATACGTTTTCTAGCAACTAACTAGAGCTTATATAACCGAAATCTACTGATAGCAGCAAATCACAACATACCTAATCTTTATGTACCAATAACAGTTAATTACAACATTCCCAATCACAATCTAATGGTAGAAACTATCTACAACATATGGAATCGTGGATTCTATTTGAAAACATAAGTCGTAATGTTGTACGATGAGAATACTTGCCGAGGGTTAAGCCTTACATACCTCGATTGTCGTTTCCTGAATAGCCGACGAGTTTCAACATGTATTCGCAACCTCTCCCTAGCTGTTGCCATTATTCTGAGAGAAAGAGATGAATTTCAATACCAAGTTCAGTGTAAAATGATAACTTTTAATACCAATATTGCCTATACTTCAACTCAACAAAACATAGCTGAAAACGTATTATTTTTTTAGAATTCATAAGGGAGAAATACTTACTTGAAGTCTGTTTGGAGCAAATTTGACTACTTTCATTCAGCGGGGTTACGATTTGCCGAGCGAATTTCGCGAAAATAACTCCATAGTAATGCTCCCTGCAGCCTTAAACTTCGATACTTGAAGTTAATTTGTATTCGAGCTGCGTAAAAAGAAGAAATTTAACTGGAAATACCATATCTTTATCTTCCAACTACGGGTCTGTTTTATTTGTAAATGATACAAATGAAATCGTTGAACTTATATAAAACTTTGGAGGTGGACACGGGGTCCGTGGAACGGACCTCATCGCGCCAATTTACGGGCATGCCATGACGTCCAACGCGCAGGGAGGGGGTCTGTGACACGCTGCCCCTGCTGTGGCCAGCTTAGGTCTTTTCCCGCGCGGTCCCGAGTCTACGCTCGTTCGACCTTTCTCCGGGCCCTTACTCGTACACGTCGTACTCTAGTACTCTTGACTAACGTACCCATAGGCCGACTAAATGTTCGAAACTTACGAGGTGCAACACGATCAGTACTTGGATGTACTGAGTGTCTAAGATAAGTAAACATGCTAAGTAAATGTTAGCTAAAATCATGCATAAAAATATAAATCGGTATATCATGAGAGTAAGGAATGCATGCTAAAATCCGAATCTGAGACATATATAGTCATAAGAGGAGTATCATACATGAACAGAATGACCTAAAATAGAAATTATATGACTTTTCATAACTGAACTCATAAGTAAAAAGTCCTAAACTGATCATTGAATCCAACCTACTGTAAAACATAATATAATAAGTCATGAATATAAATAACTGAAATCATTAAGGAATAATAGTAGACTCATCATAACCGAAACCATTACGATAGAGCTTATGTGATGCCCCAACTATCACAATCAAGTGGGCAGAGTCATCTAAAACCTTGCCAGGGATAAGGACGATACCATGATATCGACACGGGCGGGGAAAACTCTAAAGGGAGGTCCCAATGTATATGTATACCTACGTTGGCGCATAGTTTTGAGACTCAGGGAACCTTGAAACCCCAAGCCTACTCGGTTCTAGACACTACTCCCAAAAACATGCATAGTGCTCCCATCATTTTTCAACAAAGCTGAAATCATAATTATATGCATAGTCTGAAATCTGAACATGGGGATCCTGGATCTAGAAATACCATAAGATGAATTAGGAGTATTGACTACAAACCATATGGCAAACTGATCTTATAAAACTAAGCGGAATCATGAAAACATACTTAACTTGTTTGGGCTTTCCCAAATCTTAAAATCATGCATACTTGAAATAGATTTCATAAGTCAAAAATCATGGATTCATATATAGGTAATTTATAAACATTTAATCATGCTAGATATCTCATCATACTTGAAATCATAAATCATAAACTTGACTTTTCATAAAACTTGTATAATAGGGCATAATTTTTAATAACTTGAAACCATGCATTTATAGTCAATTTGTGTATAAAATTTGTCCATAAATATTAGAACAGGATTTGTAACGTGAGAGGAGTTAACCCATAGACATATCATAGAGAATTTCATAAAATTGGGTTAAAACTTTATTAGATCATATACTTGAATTTGAACTTGAATTCATGAACTTGAGAAGAAATTTGGGCATGAGAGTAAAAGGAAACTCTCATTCATAGCCCTACATACCTAGGTAAACTGATTCTCAACTTATCTTTGAATGACCAAGAGAATTGGAGAAGAATTGAGAGAATTCTAGATTGATCTTACAAGAGAATTCAAAGCTGGCATGCATGGGAAAGCCTAATGACTTGATTTAGGCCAAATGATCTTAAAATCAGGGATTAAAATGATGTAGTTTAGGACTTAGGAGTTTAGAATTTATGAAAATATCTATAATGATTTCACAGGAAAAAGGGCACTGCCAGATGCCACGAGCCATACTGCGGGTCGTACCACGGAAAAACGACCCGTGGTTTCCTCCTATTGCCAGACTAGCCTTACTCCCCAATTCCCTGATCTTCAAATGACGGCTAGAAAGGACGGGTCATTTCTCGACACAACGACTCATCACTTTCTCTTATTGTCACCACTGACTTCATGCATAATTTCTAACTCCTCCCAATAGACCCAAACAATGGGTCGTACCTTGTGACGACGGGTCGTTGGACCCATCCTTCGCTACTGCTTCCACTTTCTCTGTTCCTTCCCACGAGTACAAACCACGATTCATTTTTCCCTACAATGAGTCATATTATGACTCGTACCATCCAACCTTGACACCCCAAAAACAAATGATGACTCCAGACTATGACCCGTTATATAAACCAACAGGTCGTACCTTGACTTATTGGTCCTGGACCTGTTAACCAAAAATATACCACGACTTAGACCTACGACCCATTACTCCTTCGTACGACTCGTATAATGAGTCGTTTTGAGACATTTTTCAAATTTTTTATACTAATCATATTTCCAATCCCGAATCAACTCTTAGGAACTTTTGTGGTGTTACATTATCTCCCCCTTGGTAATATTAATCCTTGAATGTGAGTTAATCATACCGAAAGACTGGGGAAAGAACTGCAATCCCAAATACTAAATATCTAAAACTGAAAACTGATGGAGTGATTAACTCCGGACTGATACACATGAATGAATTGAATTCTGAAACATACATACATGCTAAAACATGAACAAAACTGAGAGACATGAACTTGACATGAAATTAAATAGAGTACTAAGGAGGAAACTGATACCTCATGTTGAAACTGAGCTGGAAGGGAAAAGATGTGGGTATCTAGCCATCATATATTCTTCGGCTTCCCACGTAGCTCCCTCAACAATCTAGTTCCTCCACAAAACCTTCATTGAGGCTACTTCCTTATTTCTCAAATTCCGAACCTAATGATTAAGGATCTCAACCGGAACCTCCTCATAGGTAAGTCTATCCTTCATACCTATGCTCTCTACCAGAACAACCAAGGCCAGGTCACCGATGCACTTTTTCAATAGAGTTATATTGAAAATTGGATGTACCAAGGCTAACTCCACTGGTAGCTCCAACTCATATGCCACTTTGCCAACTCTCCTTAGAATCCTATAAGGACCAACATATTGGGGACTAAGCTTCCCTTTATTTTTGAACCTCATCATTCCCTTCATAGGAGACACCTTAAAAAACATCCAATCATCAACTTTAAATTCAAGCTCTCTCCGTCTAACATCCGCATAATGTTTCTGATGACTCTGAGCTGTTTTCAGCCTTTTCCTGATAAGCTGAATGTCACGCCCCGCCTTGGGGGGTATGACTAGCACCTGGTGCCCTAGAAGGACCTGGACTACTAACTGGTGGGCCGAGGCACATCTGGTGCCTGGCTAGC
>JACEIK010002721.1:172509-186379 GCA_018107945.1 Datura stramonium | reverse complement strand
TTAAAAAAAAGTGAAGAAAAAATAAAATATGAATAAAAAAGATAATAGTTGAATATTTTAAAATTTATGTGATTGAATAAGTCTATATAAAAAAAATTCTTGATTATGATAGCTACATGATTTAAAAGAATGGACCCAACAAAAATATAATTATCAATCATTTATGTTACCATGCTTAAAGATAATTGGTGAGAAAATAAGATAAAGACCAAATATATCATACAATTTTATGTCTAATCAAATAATGTCACACGAATTAAGTCGAATAGAGTAGCAAAATAGTCAAATTTCTCCCCAGCTTTGATTCTTGCTCCTTTTTCTTTTTTTCTTTTTTTTTTAAATTTTCTTTTGTTATTAGTTTTTATCTTTAGCGGATCTTTTGTTTATATATTCCTCAATGGAAAATTTTATGTAAATGGCATGAATATGATGTAATCTTATGGCACATTATGTCAAAATTTTATATAAATTTTTTTATCATGAAATTTATAGAGAAATTATAGCTTGAAGCATATCAATAACACTGTCATTAAGAATATGTCACTCGGTGTAGTGTATTTTCCAAAACTCAACAAGTTTTTTATAATAAGAATAAGAATACAGAAACTTAAAAAAATATATTGAGAGAAAAGCATAAAAAAATTTCAGAAGTAACAATGGTAGTTTTCAGCTGCACATTCTGTTAGAATTCAACATAGCCATAGGGGAGTAAAATGTGTGATTTGGAAGAATGGGAAATTCTATTCATTCCATTGTGTAAAGTGGTATATATCATGTACAAAATGAGAGAAGGAAAATATCTAGACTAGACTAGTGTATGAACTGGCACTAACTAACCATCTAATTAACCACCTAATTAATTCTAACTGACTAACTAACTACTGATCAATGGTCAGCAAATTAATTAACATATCTTAACACACACCCCTCCCCCCAAGTTAGAGGTAGGGAAAACACTGCCAACTTGCTGAGTATGACAGAATGTTTGATTCCTGTTAGACTGGGTTAAAACGTCTGCCTACTGGTTATCTGTAGCAATGTGGTGCAAGTTGATGAGCCCTTCTTGCAGTTGGTTGCACACAAAGTGGCAATCCACCTCTATATGTTTGGTGCATTCATCAAAAACTGGACTGCTTGTAACGTGAAGGGCAGACTGATTGTCACAGTAAACCTGAAATGGTATAGAAAAAGATACAGACAGTTCCTCAAGCAGTCTTCTTAGCCAAACTAGTTCTCCTACCACTTTCCTAAGAGCTCTATCCTCTGCCTCTGCAGAAGATAAGGAATTGGTATCCTATTTCTTTGATTTCTAGCTGATAGGGTTGTTTCCCAACAAAACAAGGTAGGCACTCACTGATTTCCTGGAGTCTAGACACCTACATAATTTGAGTCACAATATGCTCTGACTGCAAAGTCAGAATCCTTGGATAGAAATATGCCTAAACTGGGAGCACCATTAAGGTATTGCAAGAGGTGAAATGCTTCTTTTAGGGGGGTTCCCTAGGGTCCTGCATGAATTGACTCAAGTTGAACATTGTATATTATGTCCAATCTTATGTTGGTGAGGAAGTTTAACTTGCCAACTAGTTTCTTGTATGCAATGGGGTTTTGGAGGGCAATTCCTTCCTTAGCTCTCAATTTAGTAGAGAAGACACACTATGCTTGTTGTGGTAGTTATATTCCCTTGAGCAAATCAAGCAAAAAATTTCCTTTGAGAAACAATAACCCCATCTTCCTTATATGCTACCTCCAGTCCTAAGAAGTAGTGCAACCTTTCTAGGTTCTTGATCTTAAAGGTCTTATGGAGAAATTGCTTTAGGTCTTCAATTTCATCTAGATTTTTCCCATTCAGAATGATATCATCCACATACGCAACCACATAAACTGTAGAACCATCAGTCTTTTAGTGGAATAGTGAGTAGTCATACATAGAGTGTGTATATCCACTTGAGCACAGGGTTTGAGTCAATTTGGCACACTACTGCCTACTAGCTTGTTGTAAGCCATACAGTGATTTTTTCAAGTTGCGCACTACCCTAGAGGATCATCTACTATCAGTCCAAGAGGTAATGTTATATAAACATCCTGATATAGATCACCATGAATAGAGGCATTTTTAACATCAAGTTGAGTGATATTCCAGCCTTTCTTGATAGCAGTGGAAAATAAGAGCCTCACAGTTGTCATCTTTACAACTGGT
Source organism: Datura stramonium (assembly GCA_018107945.1). Taxonomy (NCBI): domain Eukaryota; kingdom Viridiplantae; phylum Streptophyta; class Magnoliopsida; order Solanales; family Solanaceae; genus Datura; species Datura stramonium. The sequence goes on along the minus strand of JACEIK010002721.1, from coordinate 184,179 downwards.
GAGAAGGATTTTGTGTAATTAATTCCAGCCTGTTGAGTGTACCCCTTAACCACCAATCTGGATTTTAACCTTTTAATAATCTCATCAGCTTTGTGTTTAACCTTGTACACCCTCTTATAGCCTATTGATTGTTTCCCCTCAGGTAAAAGGACAAGATCCGAAGTGTGATTAGCATGTAAAGCCTTAAATTCCTGAACCATGGAAATTTGCCAAGTAGGGTTCATAATGGCTTCTTCATATGATAAAGGTTCACTATCATTGCAAATGTTATTGAGAAATGAGAAGGAGAAGAGAAAAGAATTTGAAAATTAATAACTTGATTATTTTCTCGAGTTGATTGGATTAAATAGTTGTTACATAGAATGTAAATAAGGAAAGAAACTAATAAGAATAATATACAATCTCCTAATTGCCTAATTATTGAGATTTGGAGATATTCTCATATCTACACTATCCAAGTATATCATATTTAACACTCCAATATCTACACTATCTAATGGTAATATCTATAATATCTAATTACCATATTTAACACTCTCCCTCAAGCTATAGCGGATAAGTCGTTTGCTCCTAGCTTGTCACAAATATAGTCAATTCTGAATCCTTAGAGTGATTTTGTGAAGATATCTGCCAGTTGATTTTTTGAGTTGATAAAACTTGTGGCAATGTATCCAGACTCAATCTTCTCTCAATTGAAGTAACAATTTATCTCAATGAACTTACTTCTTTCATGAAACACGATATTAAAAGCGATATGTAGTGTAACTTGGTTATCACAAATCAATTTTATCGATTCAACTCCTCCCATCTTCAATTCTTGGAGAAGTTGTCTCAACCATATAAGCTCACATGTAGCCAATGCCATAGCTCGATAATCCTCATCTATGCTTGATCTAGCCACGACATCTTGCTTTTTACTTTTTCAAGATATTAGATTGCTTCCAATTAGAACATAATAACATGAAGTGGAACGCCTATCAGAAAGAGATCCTGCCCAATCTGCATCAAAATATCCAACAATGTGGGCGTCTCCCTTGTATTCATACAATAAACCTTGTGGAGAGCTTTTGATATATCATAAAATGTGAATCATTGCATTCTAGTGATTATCACAAGGTGATTGCAAAAACTAGCTAACTACACTAACAACAAATGAGATGTCTGGTATTGTGATCGTAAGGTAGTTGAGTTTACCAACAGGTCTCAGATATCTGCTAAGATCTTTTAGAAGATCCCCTTTCCTAGAATAAGCTTAGTATTTGGATTCATGGGAGTGTCCACATGTTTGCAATCTAACATACCAGCATCTTTCAAAATGTCTAACGCATACTTCCTTTGTGTAATAGCAATACCATTGCCAAACTGTGCCACTTCAACGCCTAGAAAGTATTTTAGTTTGCCCAAATTCTTAGTTTGAATATGACTTGAAAAGTGTTGTTTGAGTTGAGCAATACCTTCATGATCATCACCCGTGATAACAATATCATCAACATAAACAATTAAAAAGATAGGTTTTGCCATAAGGTGAATTCTTATAAAATACGGAGTGATCAGCTTTTGTTCGGATCATTCCAAATTGTTAGACAACAGCTCAAAAATGACCAAACCATGCTTTAGGAGATTGCTTGATGTCACGCCCTACCTTGTGGGGTATGAATGATACCTAATGCCACACTAGGGCCTGGCTGACGTGGCTGGGCACATGCACCTCTGGTGCCTGCTAGGAACTCAAAATCAAGAAAATAAATAGTTATATCTTGGCTGTAAACACAGCCTCGGGCCGACAAGGACACATAACAAACTTGTAAAAGAAAACAACAAACCCAACAAGCATAACAATAAAGGGATCCTATGCGGGCCGACAAGACCACCATGCTGTCTAAGTCATAACAAAAGGAAAGTAGGCAGTCATATATATACTATAGCCGACAAGGCTGCTAACTGATAACTAAACTAGACCCCACACATCCAACACATAAAATATAACATACATAGGCCCCACATGGTCAACAACAACCAACAATTGAAAACTGTAGTTCGCAAGCCTCTAAGAGTGGAATATTGGTCGGGATAGGGCCCCCACCTACCCAAAAGCTGTACAATAAAAGCGAAAAACTTTCTAAATAACAACTCCGGAGAAAAGGAGCTGATTGAACTGCTAACCCTGGAAGACGGCTAAAGAGGTCTTGAACCACGTCTATTCGCACTTGCAGGAAAGTATGCAGCGCCTCATGGATGGACATCAGTATAATATGTACCGAATATGTAAGGCAATAATTAAAAGCTGAATAATACTGATAAAAAAATTTAAAGTAATCAATAGGAAGGATACGAGTTTAACCTGAATAGCCTCACAATCCGAAATATAACTAAAAAGTAAATATACAAACAAGAACCTAATCGGGCCTCCATAAACCTGGAAGGTACAATCAATACAAAATAACCTACCTAGGCCCCCATAAGCCCTGGAAAGCACCAAACAATCTATATACCCCTAACAGTACCCCTGAGGCTCCATAAGTGACTGCAACTATGTCTGAGGCAAACTAGGCCCTTGTGAGGGTCGGTAATGTCATCTTGAGCATAAAAGGAGTTCATAGAAGACTACAATGTGGCCCCGAAGGTTTTATTTTAGTCCCTTCAGACACTTAATAGCTTTGTAAGCAATTCAGTAGCTCATAGGCAATACAATAGCTTCGAAAGCAATCTTATAGTTATATGAATGATAGCAGCACCGTGGCTCCGTAAGCAATCTATAGCTTTGTAAGCACTAGCATCTTCATAACTCTGTAAGAAGGCTATAGATCCGTAAGAAATTCATATGATTAACAATCCCTCAGCTAATCACAGCGAGAGGTCGTACGAATTATGATCAACCCCTACCAGGGATGCTACGCTAATATCTCAAATATATTCGTAACGACTAACTACAACATTCATATTCTCAAGTTACTACAGAAGTACAAGTCGTATCAATGTTACAACTGGAATAACTTGTCGAAAGGATTAGCCTTAATATATCTTAATTGTTTATTTTTGTTCACCCAAATGGTTCCAACCTGAAGTTGGTAATTCCACCAACTTGTAGCCCTTGCAATACGAAAATAAGGCTATTTTAAATAATCTTTCAAAGACATTAGCTACAACTCAAACGTTGTTCAATTCAGCCAAAATCTTATAAATTATTGAGAGTTTAGAAGGTAGAAACGCCTACCTATCACTTCTAGCCGCTTAAGACTTAACCAGAAGTGATTTCTACCACTTTTACTCGGCGGGGTTTCGGTACTCCAAGCGATATTTCAAGAAATAACTCCGTAAAAACATTCCTCATAGTCCTGGAACTCATTATTCAAGATGAACTTGCGTTTGAACGGAGTTTAACAGCGTAATTTTGCTAAAAATCGAAGATAAATTGAGAGGAAATTGTCGTAAGGTCGTGGATCTGTTTGAGAAATTTTCAAATGAATTCAACTTGACCCTAAAACATTTAAATAGGCTTGAAGTTGTGGCTATGGGGTGCGGCATGCCGCCAATCGCTCAGGCATGGTACTGGGCTGGCAGCGCGGTGCAGCGCCCAGCCTCCGGCCCCGGTCTCCTGCTCGCACGACACCATGCTTGTATACTCAACCCCCGAGCCCTTCCTCGCATGCGCCGTACTCCAAAACTCTCAACATACGTGCGCACACATCGATTAAATGATAGAAACTTATGGGATGTAACACTTGAGACCATAAAGAGATCGACAAAGTCTACAGACTAGTCTAGACTCACCTTGAGCAACAAACCCTGGTGGTTGCTCCATATAAACTTCTTCAGCAAGTTCCCCATGAAGGGGTGCATTTTTTATGTCCAGCTTAAAAAAAGGCCAATAATTCATTGTTGCCATAGGGATGACAAGACGGATAGAGGCCATTTCGGCAACTGGTGAGAAAGTATCTCCATAGTCAAAGCCATAAATCTGAGTGTATCCCTTAACAACCAGTCTCACTTTGAGACAATCAATAGCTCCATCTATTCCTGCATTAACTATGAATACCCAATGACAACCCACAATGGTTTTGCCTTTAGGTAAAGAAACAAGCTCCCAAGTACCATTATTATGCAAAGCAGTCATCTCCTCAATCATATCATGATGTCAACTTGGATGAACCAGTGCTTCTGCCACATTTTTGGGAACTTTGACAGTGGATAAGCTACTAATAAAGGCATGATATGAAGGTGACAAATGATGATAACTTAAATGAGTATAATGGAATTTTTATTGGTAGTAGTTCTAGTACCTTTGTGAAGAGCAATTGGAAGATTAGTTGATGAGTGCTCGACAGTAGTAGGAGACATTGTTGGAGCAAGTAATGAGTCATCCGGAGTGCTCTGTGAACTTGTAGCAGAGTTAGAAATACTAATTGGATTAGCAGGCTCAGCAGGAGGTTGAGGTCGTCTGGAATAGACCTTAAGAGGTGGAGGTGGAGCTGGGGGTGGAGCAAGTGGAATTAGAAGGACTACTGATATGGCCTTTTGATTACATATTAGGAGAAAAATATGGAGAAGTCTCAAAAAACGTAACATCTCAATAGATCAAGTACTTATTGGTATAAGGATCAAAACATTGGTAACCTTTTTGTAGGCAAGAATACCCAAGAAAGACACATTTGAAAGCTTGTTGAAGTTTGTCTTTTCCATGCATAAGGTTATGAATAAAACAAGTGCAACCAAACACACATGGAGGAAGGGGGAACAAATTTTGGTCTGGATAAAATATCGAGTGTGGATCCTTGTACTGCAAAACAGATGAAGGCATACGATTGATTAAATAGCAGGCAGTAATAACGTCATCACCCCAAAAATGTAAAAGGACATGATTGTGAATGAGCAATGTCCGAGCTATTTCAATTAGATGTCTATTCTTTTGCTAAGCAATTCCATTTTATTGAGGAGTATGTGCACAAGAAGATAACTGCAATATGCTCTGGGATGAATAAAAGAAGAGAGAGAAGTAGAGAATTAATCTCGGGCATTATCACTAATTAATTTCTTGATGGAAGTACCAAATTTATTGTGAATTTCAGCGTAAAATTTCTAAAAGATACAGGATAACTCATATCTATTTCTCATTAAAATAACCATGTGCACTGAGAATAGTCATCAATAAATGTCACAAAATAATGAAAGCCTAAGGAAGAACTGACACCACTTGGACCCATATGTCCGAATGAACAACTTCAAACATAGAAGTATACCTATTATTGGTGCGCTTTGGGAAAGAGGCACGAGTCTGTCTTCTGCAGTTTCAAGAGACTCAGATGACCCAATTGATTATGGAGAAATTTATAGGAAGTAGTGAAATGAAAGGAACCTATGATTTTGGAATAGATAACAGGTATGATCCCTGTGATTCATGTCATTTTCCAATCATCTGTCTCGTACTTCGGTCCTGTAAACGAACAGAATCCTCAAAGAAGGTTACATCATATTTCATATCTTTGGTTAATTTGCTAACATAAATAAGATTATATGGATATTCAGGTGCAAAAAGGACTGATTTTAAATGTATGAAAGGCAAAAGGTTAGCTATACCTATTCCTTTTACAATAGTCTTTGATCCATTAGCCAAAGTAACAACAAAGATGATAGAAGGGGTAGTAAGAGTAAAGAGAGTATTTTTGTTACCAGAAATATGGTCCGAAGTACTAGAATAAAGAATCCATTATTCCTGAGATAAAGACTGTGCGACATAAGTAAAGGAGTTACTAGGTTGCATTGTACAAGCAATTGATGAAGTTGATGATTGTTACTTTGATTCTTGGTACTGAAGGTCATTATAGTTTGCTCCAGTTAAAGTGATAGATTGAGATGATCCATCCCTGACATCAGGTGTCGGCAGAATACCATCTCCATGATGTGTCGTGATTTTACGGTACTTTCGACGCTTAAAACCAAGAAATCGTGCACATTCTAGGTATGTTTATATGGGTATAAGGTATTTTATGCTTAATGTGCAGGAAAATAGGTCTGGAAGTGATTTTGGTCAAATTAATGAGAAAAACAACTGAAAGGTGACTGTTAGGCACTTAACGAGTCGTTGGCAGGAGGCACGACCCGTCACTTGAGGCGTTGGCAAAAAGATGAAGTCTTGAAGAAGTGACACAGTTCACTTGACGAGTTGGAGGAACGACTCGTTACAAATGGTAACGAGTTGTGAGGTCAACCGTTAGCATTTGAAGAGTAAAATTTATCTAAGTTTCCAGTGGAGTTAACGACTGACATCACGAGTCGTCGCCTGAAGCAACGACTCGTTGGCAAGTTACTAGAGCTGTCCGTGAAGTGCATTGGAATTTCTGAGGAAGTGGACCACGAGAGACCTAACGACTCGTGCCAAGGCACGACGAGTCTTTAGGTGACTCGTTGCCAAGCCTGGGTAAGCTGCTGAGGACGATTGATTTAAAGCAAGGGACGACTCGTCAGAAGGACTAACGATCCGTCCCATGGCCCGTTGTCACTGCCGACCTAATTTCCAGATTTATTTAGGAAAAAGAGTTTTTTGTATTGTAAATACCCAGTTTTAGGTTTATTTTAAGGAGGTTGTGGAGAACATTTAGAAGCCGATTTTGAGGAGAGTCTTGAGCGATATTTGTGAGAAATTTTTCATACAAATGTTCTTGGTTTAAGATACGAAAGCTACATTGGAGTATTTACTCAATCTACTTGGTTTTTCTTCCACAATACTTTGTAAGTTGCAATTATGATTTCTTATATATTTTGTGATTGCAATAACACAACCATGAGTAGCTAAACCCATAAACTAAGTTTTTGGGAACCAAGATGAATTAACACACATAGGTAAAAATATTTAGTGATTCTTGAACGGAGTTTTATGCATGTATTGTTTTCCCTTCGTTTTAATTGATTCTTGAAGGTTGCAAACGTTAGGATTTGCCTTATTCTTACTTACCGGATCAAGGAGGTAAAGAATAGGAAAAAGGGATTAACAACGGAGATTTGAGGCTACCAACCCTCGTCTAATCGCTTGAAATTGTTCGAGGAATAGCTAATCCGGTATTAAGGTAAGGGTAAATTAAAGAACACCCGTATATAGACCAAGTTGCGTGGTGAAAATCACCTACATAGGGGACCAACCATTTAGGTGAACTTAACTTACTAATATTGCATGTTAAACACTGGAAAAGATCACTAGTGTATAATCCTTGTGGTTATGAAATCTTGGGGAACACAATCCTATCTAGTCGTAAATTGGATACAAACCCAATTTAATACAAGCATTCATTAATTTTACTTTTGTTATTAGTCCATATATTTTTCCCCCTTCGGAAATAAGTCAATCAATAGTAGTAGTTATTTGCATTAACCTAAGTTCTTACCATATTTCCTGTGGGATCGACCTCAACCTTTGTTGGGTTCTATATTTGAAAATCGACCATTTATATCTCAATTGCGAGGTGTAATTTGGGCGACATCACTCCATTATGAGCCATGAGAAATTATAGCTCTAATACCATGAGAAATGTGAAGGAGAAGAGAAGAGAATTTGAGAATTAATAACTTGATTATTCCCTCAAGCTGATGGAATTAAATAGTTGTTACATAGAATGTAAATAAGGAAAAAACTAATAAGAATATTACACAATCTCCTAATTGCCTAATTATTGGAATTTGGAGATATTCTCATATCTACACTATCTAAGTATACCATATTTAATACTCCAATATCTACACTATCTAATAGTAATATCTATAATATCTAATTACCATATTTAACAATTATTAACAAGACTTACACTCTCAGGACTCAAGACATAAGGGGAGACATAGTTACAGTTTGAAAAAAGAGCAGTGAAGGAGATATCTATGTATGGTAGGTTTAAGGTTTGGCAGGGAATGCACATAATCGTGGAAGTAACTAGGAGGTTTGTGATTCCTTTGAGACCTCCTTGATTCTATGTGTGATGAAGTGGTAGTTAGGGCTGTCTGTGCAGGAGAATATGAGAATTATGGTGAAATGGGAATAGTACTATCACTAGGGTTATGAAGATCAATAAACTCATTAGTGGGAGTGACACTTGCATTGTCAGTAGCTCTAGGTACATTTTGAACATTACAATCAGATATAGGATCAATAAAAGGAATGGAGTGAAGAACAAATGAAAAAGATGTAAGATTAGGATCTATAGTAAAAGGAAAAACACTTTCTTTAAAAATGGCATCTCTAGAGATGTGTATCTGTTTGGTGGCCAGACTCAGGACCTTATACCCTTTGATGCCACTAGGGTAGCCAACGAAAACATAAGGTATGGTTCTAGGTTCAAATTTGTCTTTGTGTGATTTGGGAACACTAGGATAACAAAATCAACCAAAACTCGTCATATGAAAATAGGAAGGTTTCTTTTGGTAAAGTGGTTCATAATGACATTTGTCCTTCACATGAGATGTGGGTAGTTTGTTTATAATGGAAGTGGCACATAAGATGCACTCTTCCCATTATCTTATAGGCAATTTGAACTAGAAAAAGAGAGCTCTAGAAGTTTCTAACAAGTAATTATGTGTTCTTTCCACCACACCATTTTGTTGTGGTGTGTATGGACAAGTTCTTTAGTATGTGATTCTTTTGGATTGAAGAAAGACAGATGTTTTGTGTTGGTAAATTCAAGCCTATTGTCAAACCTAAGGGACTTAATTGTGGTTTCAGACTAGTTTCTAATCATAGAAGTAAAGCTTTTGATGACTTCGAAAGCATTGCTCTTGGAAGATGGGAGTTGAGTTCAAGTGGCCTTAATGTAATCATCCATTATTGTGATGAATTATTTGAACATATCATGAGTTGATGTGTGCTAAGGGCCCCATAGATCAATGTACAATAGTGGAAATATTTTGGTGGTACTAGTGGTTCTTTGAGAGAATGAAAGTCTCTCTTGTCTGGCCAAGGGACATATAGAGTAAAGAAAAGGCTATTTGGATTAGAAGGTTGCTGGTATGTTAAGGATTTCCCTCATTTTATAAAAAGGTAAATTCCTAAGTTTGTTGTGCCACAAGACATTCACATCATCATCATAACAAATAGAAGAAGGGGAAATCATAGATTGGACTTTATCATGAACATCCTTATTAGAAGCAAGAAACAAGTACAATCACCAGCAAGGAAAGAAAAGCACTTATTTGGATTGTTCGAATTACAACCATTCGAATTAAAACCAATACTAGAATGTAACTGACAATCTAGTCTATGAGAAGAATAGGAAGCTGCATAAAGAGATTGACTAGTGGAGTGTGTATTGTTGTTCCTTAGATATTTGGTGAACAAGAAGTATATCCCATCTCTAGCTCTACCATTCTCCAGAGGCCTCTTCATTGAAAGGCTCTACAGAAGGCAGGAATTTTTTTAAAAAGGTAATGATACTGTTGGAGTAGGAAGCTAAAGAATGAATATAAACAAGTTTATATTTGAAACAAGACACAAAAAATATCCTGTGCAAGACAATATTATGTGTAAGCGTGACACTACCAATTTGAGTTACTTTCACTTTATATCTATTTGGAAGGATGATTAACAAATCCTATGGTAGAGTTATGGTATTGTTTAGAAAAGACTTATTGGAGGTCATACGGTTAGAAGCCCCTGAGTCTAGGATCCAAGATTCAGGTATGTTTTTAAGACAGCTGCAAGACAGATTGCCAAAATTAATAGAAGAAATGCACACTACTATACCTACAAAGTTTACTGTTCCATTAACATGAATTGTGACATTTGCGTTATTTGAATTGTCTCCTCCATTCTCACTTTGAAACTACGGTAGGAAATTTGCAATCTGACCCTACTTCTCTTTGGTCAAGCTCAAATTTTGATCATCATATTGGTCTATTTGTTCACTTCCTTTGAAAGGCATCACATCATACCCTTGATCTGATTCTTGAACATTGGCCATGATCTGCTTACCCTTGTCAAGATTGTTTTGACTTGGATAGAGTTGTTGGTTCTTACTGTGATTGGCCCTTGTGGATAGCCATATATCTTGTAGCATCTATCCTTGGTGTATCCAGATTTCCTATGGTACTCACACGTAGGTCGATATCTAGTGTTCCCATTGTACATGTTAGTGTGGCTACCATTACCACCATAATTATTGTTATTACTATTACTTCCATTATAGGTGAAATGATTGTTGTATACTCTTATTTCCATTATAGCTAGTGGCTGCTGAGTAGTTTGTTATGAAGTTACTGCCCTTAAAAGTAGAAGTAGTTGCACTTGAACATGTAGACTCCATGAACAGGTGATTATTAGGTTTGATTTCCCTTTATTTCTCATCTTGTATTAGTAGGAAAAATGCTTGAGCAAGAGATGGTAATGGATTCATCATAAGTGTGCTACCTCAAATAACTGTGTATACCTCATTCATTCCCATCAGAAATTGGATCAATCGCATGTCTTGTTCAGCTTTGTGTAAGTTTTCCTTTGCTCTGCAAATGCAATTACGACTACACCATGTCATCTCATGTAAAGTGCTTAATTCCTCCCACAGCTTCTTCATCTTTGTGTAATATGTAGTGATACCCATTATTCCTTGTGGCAGGTCATTGATTTCTCTCTATACTTGATACAGCTTAGCACCATTGGTCCGATCTTCGAGTTCTCTCCATAACTCTTCAGAGGTGTTCACATAGTCAACACTGTCTGCGATTTCCTTAGCGAGAGAGTTCAAAATTCAGGAGGTGACCATATTGTCACATCTCTCCCATTATCGATACGTTGAAGATCCCAGATCTATTTTCTTCACCTCAGCATTGATGAAGCCTAATTTATTCTTAACCGATAATAATCTCATTACGCCTCTCCTGCAGGATCTGTATCCTATTCTGCTGAAGGAGATCGGCACTAGCATGGCACCTGGATTATCTAATAGATGCATGTAGAAAGGAGACATGGTAGATGAACTATCAACTCTAGATTGTTTGTCTCTCTAGCCAAATCGACTAGCATAGTGAGTAGACTAATCTTTGATCTCGATAGTCACATATGATATCTGCAATTGACTTAGAAACAAAGCCTAAAAGAGGATGAAAAATCAAATCAACAAAACTTGATCTAAAATTGATTGGAAGGGAAGCAATCTTACAACTCCGCGATTGAAATCAACATAATCAAATGAGCACACCTTGTTCTGATACCATTTGAGATAAAAGCAGAAGCAAATTTGAGAAGTAACAATGGCAGTTTTCAACTGCTCATTCTACTAGAATTCAACATAGCCATAAGAAGTAAATGAGTGAAAAATTCTAGTCATTCCATTGTGTAAATTGGTATATATCACGTATAAAATGAGGAAGGAAAATATATAGATTAGACTAGTATATGAGAAGGCACTAACTAACCTCTTAACTGATCCTAACTGACTAACTAACTACTGATCAATGATCAGCAAATTAATTAACATATCTTAACATATTAAATCAAAGAAACACAACACACTAGTAGAATCTGGGGGAAAGAACCAAAAGAAAAAGAGCAGAGATATATAGGAGGAGTTATTCTTTCACTTATCTCCTCAAGGTGAATCAAAAGGAGAAGTGGGTTGATGTTACAATTGATATTGTAACCTTTCATACACACATAAAAGAATTTAATGCTTATCAATATCATTTAAAGTGAGCAGTTACAAT
>JACEIK010002721.1:146662-172154 GCA_018107945.1 Datura stramonium | reverse complement strand
ATAATAGTGTACAAGAGTGTATATATAATGTATATATAATGTAATATTGTACATAAAAGTGTACATACATTTTTATACATCATGTTATACAGAATTTAAAAATAAGCACATGTTGTTGATGTGGTGTCCTTCCTCTTATTCACTTACTATGGTGACAAAGTTCTGCTCCATATTTGGATTTAGAAGTTCGAATCCCAGCTTTTTATATGTCAAAATCCAAACTTGATAACTGAACCTATCGAGTGATGACACATGGATATTAAAGATACATCATATATGACTCTATAAAAATGGTATTGATCAGTTGTTTCCATTCCCCGAAAGTTTCAACTTGTGATTATTAGCTCATCTTGTCCCAGGACTATCGGTAGAGAACATCTCAGTGGCCAGCTAGGACAAGCTTAAAAGTGTAATCGTGTTACTCTTCAGCAATTACACAATCCTGTACGTAATAAAAACAATGTGCAAATATGAATGCAAGATGTTCCCTGAAACTTATCTTTAAATACATTTCTACTCTTTAATCGTAATTTATAGCAGTTTTTAATTATTCACCAGCTATTACTTTGAAGCTTTGTACCCTCAAGTTATCAAACTCATTTAGTACTTGCTGGACAAACACATTGAAAATAATATTCGCTTTTTTTATTTTGTCCATTATATTATTGGTGATTGCTCTCATTCTTTACTTTAGTCTCATTTAGCAAGCAATTAACATTAATAATCTTATTATTTAGTCATCTCAATTTACATATTCTTAATTAAATCACAACTTACAAATTTCTTTGTTACTTTAAACCACCAATTAGGAGTAATAAACAAACTTCTCATCTTCCGAAAAATTAGGAAAATGCGAAGATATTTAATGACCAAAATATGACTTCTTCTACATGGAAGGTACACAAAAGACAACCAAAATATGACTTCTTCTACATGGAAGGTACACAAAAGACAACCACTTCTTCCTTTTGTGGCACGAAATATTTACCACAAAAATTTAAAATGTTTTAAAATCTTCCCATTAATGATAATTCAATATTAAAAATTTTAATTTTTAATTTACAAAATCAAAGTAGAATTATAGCTTGATTTATTAAAAATATAAAATTATGAATCAAAATTATTAAAGTTGATCGTATCTTCGATCAAACTGCCCTCCGCACCTGAGTCCATGTGACCACGAATAATAAACAACAGAAGTGCCAACTTTGTACCATAATCAAGTCATAAAATAATAATATTATTATACATACATACATATATATATATATATACACACACACGTGTAAGCCTTAAATTAGGTACACCTATGACCAAATCATTTGAAAGGACACAAAAATCAAGCTTTACATTTCAGCGTTCTAGGCACTAATGAATTAAATCCCTTCCAAAATCCTGCCATGCACTCCCTAAGATATTTCGAGCAACAAAAAAAAAGACTTTTTATTTAGACACGTGTCGGGTGATCCGCACGTTCTTCCAAACGCATACCTTGTCCTAGATTCCGTAACACAAAATCAAATCATATCCCCCATGCTCGTGTCCACCAATGAGAGGAATCCACGTACCCCAATTCGGCAAAAACATCATGGGTGTAGCAGTTATTATTTATCTATTCCTAGTGCTACACGTGTCCGACCATGTGTTTCTAGAGGTTACGATTTATATGGGCACCAAAAATAAATTTTTTTGAAGCCAAAGAATACGACTGGTACTACATTTTCCTCGGGATAAAAAATGAGTTAGGGTCCGAATCAAAGACGGAGGCTAAATCCGAATGGAGCAACCGAGTTATCCTCGTCCCGATCGGACGACTCGGCGATTCACAATGAGATAATTCTCTGTTCGGTTTTTGCTTCCATGAAGTGGGATGTTCATGCCCTATGTCAAACGACGTCGGTTAATAGAAAGCTCTGTGCGCTTGTGAAAAGGCTCCTGTGGAAGGACATGTGCATATATCGCGCTCCGCGCATGATATCATCGTTAATGGATGGTACGCCGAATGGCCGGACAGGAGGTGAATGGGATGCACTGGCGAAATTACTGTTCTTCTGCTGCGGGTGCAATTCGACCCGGCATTTCCAAATGGATCAGCCATATCTGGGTCACTTCGTGAAATCGTCTCGATTTTCAAAGACGTCGGGTCGGAGCTTTTTGGTGAAGAGATGTAGGACGGATCTGTTGTACGTGAGCGATCCGTTTGAGCATAAAATTAGGGGTAGGGATGATGATTTGGGATTTTCAGAGGGGTATTTGAGGGATTTACGAATTCGAAGACGAGGGCGTGTTTGATCAGAAGACAGCTTGAGGTTGAAGAAGGAGTGAGGTGTCCATTCTATGGGGGTCGGGTTTGGAGCAAGACGGCGGCTCGACTTGTCCCGAGAAGCGCGACGCGCCGGCTCGGTAAGCTAGAAAACGAGTTGGAATATTTTGTGTGTGTGAATGGGCATTTACATGGAAGTTCTTGGCTTGTGCCTTTATCGTCTGATGAAGATGCCAACAAAGACACTAATGATGATAAAGAAGAAGACGATGACGGCGAGGACGACGACGCAAATCAGATTGGTAGTAATGGATCTGTGAGTGATCAAAGCGACGGGCCCACATCGTAATGGGGTTTGATCGATTTGTTGATAGGCGATCGCTATTTTGGGGCAAATCCACTCCCTGAAGATCACAGCCACTGCGAGGACAGAGGAAGAACAAGGACAAAATGGAGAGTTACTTACTTAAAGGTGGCATTTATTTTGAAAATTTTGAATAAGAGTTTCTGAAAATTATTCTTTTTCGCAGAAACATTTATCAAACAACCAAACACTTAAAGGGATTTTTCCCCCTCTTTCTAGGAAAACCAAAAAGACCTATTTTAAGTAAATTACGGTTTAATATATTATTTCATAATGTATCGTATTATAGTATATGTTAATAAATATAATATTTTAACATAAAAATTTATCGTTTGTGTTTATTTATCATCAATTTAAATAATAAACATATAAAAAAATAATACTCAAAATAAATATTATCTTTAAATTAACAATACAGTAAAATACAATTGCTAACAACCATCCAAATAAGTTGTAAGTATAAGATTTGGAGTAATAACTGATCTAGTTTATGCGAATTAATGTCTTCGAATGCACCATTAAAAGAGCGTGCTTCTCTAGACTTTTTTTCATTTTAAAATAGAGAAGCAGAGTTCGTTGTGTATAGAATTGTTTTACTTAAACCAGAACGCTTCTTGCCTCTCAAAATTGTTTTGACCTAAAAGTATTTGGGCTGTAATATAAAATAGGAAAAAGTATACAAACTGCCACTCTGGTTAAACTAATTATTCTGATTTATCTTGTTCGGCTTTAAAGTAATTATCAGATTGTTCATGCCTTTTTTTCGCGCATGATATCACTGTTCTCTTTATTGTATTCGAAAATAAATTACTTTAAATTTTAAATAAAGTAAAACCTAAAACGAAATAAAATTATATGCAAATCCATTGAATTTATGGTGTCTCTATAAGAAACTTAATTCCGTTTCAGTATACGAGGTATAAAATTATTTTTTTCAAAATAAAATGAATAAACCACATTGGTGTAGTGGTAGAATGTATGTCGAATATAGAGAACAATCAAACCATACTTAGAACTTATTTTGTAAGTGCAGAAAACATTGCTGAAGAAATAGAGTAATTCTTCATAAGTAAAAATCTGAGGAAGCGGACCGGTATTTATGGCCAACAAAGGGTAGTGTTAACATGTGCTATTGTGCCTTATCGGAAGGATCACAACCTATTCAATGTGAAAAGGTGTTCTTCAAATCGCATCCTTTCTAATGGTGTCTTTACGAAAAAACACCTATTCGTTTTCTATTCACACCTCTTAAAACCCAACAATCTCCCAAATGAATGGACAATGGTTGTATGAAAAAAATTGTGTGATTTGCAATTAAGGATTAATCGCATTTGGATAAGTAGGTTTCCTTTTGAACTTTTCATAGTGAATGTATATTGGACATACTCGGTCAATTGATAGATTTGTGTCACGTCCCACCTTGGGAGGCATGACTGACACCTAATGCCACAGTGGGATCTGGCTTGACTTGGCTGGGCGTACGCACCACTGGTGCCTACCAGCAACTCATAATCAAAAAATCAAACTGCTATATCTCGGCTGTAAACACAGCCTCGGGCCAACAAGGCCACATAGCACCTATAAAAGAAAACAGCTAACCCAGCCAATACAGTACTAAAAGAGGTCATATGCGGGCCGACAAGACCACCATGTTGTCTAGTTATAACAGGAATGAAAGTAGGTAGTTATACTAGGCCCCACACGGCCGACACGTAAAATAAGATATACATGGGCCCCACACGGTCAATAACAATCAACTAACTGAAGATTGCAGCCCGCAAGCCTCTAAGACTGAAAAATATTGGTCGGGACCCACCCAAATGCTATACAAATAAAAGATTGTAATCTCTACAACCTGGAAACTCCAAATGAAAAAAGCTAACCAAACTGCTGACCCCGAACAACTGCTAATAGAGGTCCTGAACTCTGTCTGTCTAAACCTGCAAGCAAGTATGCAACACTCCATAGTTGGGCGTCAGTATAATATGTACCGAATATGTAAGGCGGTAACAGAAGCTGATTAAAACTGATAAAGGAATGAAAGCGAACAGTAGTAAGGTCCAGAAGTTAACCTATACGTTTTCTTATTCATAATCTTCATATAATAAATCACTACAAGTATATGAGCTGAAATTGTATGGCTATTCATTCATAAGCTATAACTGGTAGACAAATATACAGACAGGAACCTAACCTGGCAGCCATAAGCTGAGAAGGTACAAGCAACACAGAAAATAACCTACCTGGGTCCCCATAAGTCTCGGCAGGTGCCAATCAGTTTATATACCCCTATTAGTACCCTGTAGACTCTACAAGTACTTGTAACTGTATCTGAGCCATCTAGGCTCCTGTAACTGCATCTGGACCCCGAGCCTTGGCTCAACTGTGGATCATGGTGTTACTGTGGCATTGAGGAGTCTGGAGGTAACTAGATCTCAATACGGCGCTCACAGACTCAATACGGCCCTTACGACCTCAATACGACCCTCACGGCCTCAATCTGGTCCCTGCGGATATCATATTGCTCTTGCGAGCATAGCCCTATATCACACCCCAAACCCGGGGAGGCGTGACTGGCACCTGGTGCCACCCCTGATATGAGCATACACGACGCCCAAAAAAAAATACCATATGTCGTCAAGGCCACGGAATGGAAAATAACTATACAACATGGCCCACCTGGCCTATAACATCATACTAAAACCACAGCAATATCTATGAGCCTCTATGAATATACTAGTAATTAAATGATCGGGACAGGGCCCCGAACTACCCTTAACTCAAACATCTGGCGACTCCAAAAGACCTAGAGCGCACCAACTTAGTTGGAACTCCACTCAACACCCAAGAACTCAATCTAACAGCCCACCATCACCCGCAGGCATGAATGCAGCGCCCCGACTAGGGCGTCAGTGCAATAGTGTACCAAGCATGAAAGGTAGAAAAACCTGGAAGACATAGATTAGAGATCAACAGATATACCAAATACCGCAGAAGGAAAACCCAACATAAGTAAACAGATAGAACCTACCTGGCCTTGATGAGCCTAGTAAGTACAAAAAACATACAAACAAAACCTACCCGACCCCCATAAGCCCAACAAGTCCAAAAGTAAACAATAACACAGTGGAACCTAGACAACATAGCTCACCTGTCATCATCTCTAGACCTCTCGACGACCTCCAGCTAACACCAGTCAACATCTAACATCCACTACTATCAGATAACATATAACATGAGCAACAATTACAATATAATGCCAAATTTATCAAAAGCAAACACCAGTTAGTGAACATCATCAATCAAGCACTGCCGGACTCTCTCTCGGCTGCGCACAGTCAACAAAGCTCAATCCATCTAGGAGAATCAAATCGCAATTCTAGGAAGGCTCAGACATGTCAGACCACTCTCGAATCATGTCTCGACTCGACAATACGGAGGACATCATCCTCAAACCTTTAGGTCATATCACTCCTTAGGCTCAACCCCTCAGCCGGAAACACTCTCTTGCATCGGGTATCCACAAGCCACAAGGTACCTCGGGCTCGAACCCTAGCCGGAATAACTCTCATGCATCGGGTATCCACAAGCCACAAGGCCTCAAACACATCACACACACAATGAACAACAATAATAATACATGATCAAACAGCCCAAAAGAAACTCTACTCACCACTAACATCCAGGGACACGGCCAAACCAACCCAAGTGTCACCACGTCGTCACGCGCCATCGACACGACCGCCGAATCAAATATAACAACAGATCGTCGACACCATCGACCTTAAGCACTCTAAAGCTTCATTCACTTGTCAATATAATCACCTAATATTATTCACTCAAATAGCCCACAACTTGCTACAAGAACCACACGCTTCACATACGACCTCTCAACACGAGCCTAATAATTTATCTTGTCGACGATTCTCCGCACTCAAGCCTGATCCACCAACCAAACCAGCACCTTATACACACCTTTATCACCATATAAATAGAATCAGAAGAGTTCAATAATAACATAACACAAGCCTTCACAAAACAACCAACACACACATCAACACGGACGACAACGGCTACGGAATTCATGCTGACAAAGGGAGGGACAAGCCTACCATACCTTAGCTTCAAGTCTAGATGAACTTGAGTCTTCAACACCATGAACCAACTGCCTAAAGAAGTCCAATATTCTACCAAAATGCAGTCAACACAACTCAATAACAAAAATAAGACAAACGAAGCTTACACGACAAGATTCATAGGAATTCGATGGTAGAAACTCCAAGACAACAACCTACTGAGGTGAAAACACCTATAAACAACCTTAAACACTAAGGATAACAAAATGAGGAAGGCTTACCAAAATATTCACCATGAAACAGCCACCAACAGCCCGAAAAAGACACCAAACCAGAGACTACACCCGATTCCCAACTTTCGGACACCAAAATCATGTTGACCCATGGCTTCTAGCCGCAGAACCATCAAGAACACCTTAGAACACATCTAGGGAGAGTTCTAGTCGAGGAAATTTCAGTAAATGAGAATTGGAAGTGAAATAACCGACCAAATGGACTTAAATAGTCCTTCACCACCTTAGACCTTTTTGTGACGTGCCTGCTTGCGCGGTCTTGCGAAAATGCGAATATCTCTGTATTTCGAAGTCGTATTGACAAATGGTTTGATACAATGAAAACTAGACTCATAGATATTTAATTTTATAGGTGGAACATCCCCTAACTTCTTATATATTGGGATAAAAGCTTCAAGACATTTGACCTAAATTTCAAAGAATCTCAAGAGGGAAATTTTACGATAATTTTTTCCGAATTTTGTTCTACAACTTGATCGATGTCCAATCTTAAATATGAACATGGAGTGACTCAAATAAATCATAACATTTCCTTCTTAGCCTATTATTTACTCTTAGTCCTACCTCGAAATCATGATTTTATCGCTCAAATTATTCAGGGTGTTACATTTTCCCCCCTTAGAAACATTCGTCCTCGAATGTTGGACGACACGCACGACTGCAACTCAAGGACTTACATAGCACGACATAGCCTCACATGAAAATCCTACCACAAACAACTCCAAACAACAAAATCTTGCATCATGCCGAGGCGCGACACAATTATAACCATAATCAAAATACGAATCTTACCTGCCGCCATGTCTAGCCACTAGCTGGCTATAATTCATCAAGTTACAAGCATCCCTGCAAGATTCAGACAACGTGAGTCTAGACCCGACTCCTATGACATCTAACTTCTCGCACGATTTCGATCCAGAAAGAAGGGTAATAATCCTAAATGCCCTGTAGCCTCCTATTTATAAGTACATTGCGCAACGCACACATAAACAAGACTTTACTAGACACGGGTCATAGACTCCCTAGGACGAACTACTCCGATACCAAGTCTGTCACACCCCAAACCCGGGGAGGTGTGACTGGCACCTGGTGCCACCCCTAATATGAGCATACACGACACCCAAAAAAATACCATATGTCGTCAAGGCCACGGAATGGAAAAAAACTATACAACATGGCCCACCTGGCCTATAACATCATACTAAAACCACAACAATATCTATGAGTCTCTATGAATACAATAGTAATCAAATGATCGGGACAGGGCCCCGAACTACCCTTAACTCAAACATCTGGTGATTCCAAAAGACCTGGAGCGCACCAACCTAGTTGAAACTCCACTCAGCACGCAAGAACTCGATCTAACATCCCACCATCACCTGCAGGCATGAATGCAGCCCCCCGACTAGGGCGTCAGTACAATAGTGTACCGAGCATGAAAGGTAGAAACAATTGGAAGACATAGATTAGAGATCAACAGATATACCAAATACCACAGAAGGAGAACCCAACATAACTAAACACATAGAACCTACCTGGCCCCGATGAGCTTGGTAAGTGCAAAAAAACATACAAAAAAAACCTACCTGGCCCCCATAAGCCCGACAAGTCCAAAAAGTAAACAATAACACAGTGGCACCTATACAACATAGCTCACCTGTCATCGCCTCTAGACCTCTGATGTGTCGTGATTTTACGGCACTTTCGATGCTTAAAACTAAGAAATTATGCATATTCCGAGTATGTTTATATAGGCATGATGTGTTCTATGCTTAATGTTGCAGGAAAATAGGTTCAGAAGTGAACTAGGCAAATTTATGCTGAAAATAACTGAAAGGGTGACTGCCAAGCACTTCACGAGTCGTTGGCAGGAGGCATGACTCATTGTTGAAGGCGTGGGCAAAAGTTGAAGTTCGAAGAAGAATAGACAGTGTACATGAAGAGTTGATGGAATGACTCGTTACACCTGGTAACGAGTCGTGAGGTCAATCGTGAAGGCTGAGAGAGAAAATCTTAATAAAGTGACCAGTGAAGTTGACGACAGACATAACGAGTCGTCACGTGGTGAAATGATTCATTGGCAGTTCACTAGAACCAACCGTAAGGTGCACTGGAAATTTTGAAGAGTTAGACCATGAGGGACCTAATGACGCGTGCTCAGGAACGATGAGTCGTTAGGTGACCCATTGCCACAATTGGGTATGTTTATGAGGAAGACTATTTTAAGCAAAGCACGACTCATCAGAAGGCCAAACGAATTGTCACCAAGCTCATTGCCACTGCCAACCTAGTTTTCAGTTTTAATTAGGAAAAGGATTTCTTGGAACTATAAATACACAGTTTAGGTTTATTTTTGAAGGACGATTAGAAACAGTTAGAGAAAAATTCAGAGAGCCAATTTTATTAGTTTTCAAATAGGATTTTGGTGTTGTTCGATTGTTCTTGAATCAAGAAACAAGTTTTAAAATTTTGTTCTTGAATTTGAGGATCAAAAGCAACATTGGAATTTATTCATCAATTTTGGAGTTTTATTCAATCTACATGGTTTTTCTTCTACAATAATTTGTAAGTTGCAGTTATGATTTATTCAATATTTTGTGATTGCGATAATACAAGCATGAGTAGCTAAACCCATAACTAGGTTTGTGGGAACCAAGATGAATTAACACACATAGGTAAAACACTTAGTGATTCTTGAACGGGGTTTTGTGCATGTATTATTTTTTCCTTCGTTTTGATTGATTCTTGACGGTTGCAAATGTTAGGACTTGTCTTATTCTTACTTACTGGACCAAGGAGGTAATAAATAGAAAAGGGATTAACAACAGAGATTTGAGGTTATCAACCCTCATCTAATAGCTTGAACTTGTCCAGGGATAGCTAATCCGATATTAAGGGTAAGGTCCAACTAAAGTACACCCGTATACAGACCAAATTGCGTGGTGATAATCATCTAGATAGGGGAAGCCATTTAGGTGAACCTAAATTACCAGTATTGCATGTTAAACATCGGAATAGATCACTAGTGTATAAGCCTTGTGGTTATGAAATCTTGGGGAACACAATTCTATTCTAGTCGTAAATTGAATACAAACCCAATTTAATACAAGCATTCATTAATTTTACTTTTGTTTTTAGTCCATATATTTTTTCCCCTTCAGAAATAAGTAACTCAATAGTAACATTTATTAGCATTAACTTAAGTTCTTACCATATTCCCTGTGGAATCTACCTCAACCTCTAGTTGGGTTCTATATTTCACAATCGATCGCTTATATCTCAAGTGCAAGGTGTAATTTGGGCGACATCAAATTTTGGCGCCGTTGCCGGGGAATACGACCAAGGCTTTTGTTAATTGTGTTTGCTTTACTATTGGTTCTTATTTCTTTTTTTATTTTTTCTTTTGTTGTTTTGGTTGCTTAACAGGTCTTAGGTTTGTGCATGCCCGATACTAGAAGCCAAAGAAATCCCCTGGTTCCAATTGTTCACGAACTTGAGCAGACGTTAAGAAACCTGAGAAGAATGGCCAACATCCAAGAGCAGAAAATTGTAGACCAAGCCACGGTAAGAATGTTGGCTGAAGAGCAAGCTTGGGCTAGAGATCATGAGTTAGCCAGAGTTGCTGAAGAGCAATGTCTAGCTGTAGAAGCAGAACGAGCTAGATGACACAGAGGTCCAGAACACCAGAGACACCAGTATTTTGATGAAGAGGATGATGTTGATATAGATGAAGTCATTGCCACTGGAGCTTTAGTCCCTCCTCCTTTGCCTGCTGGGGCAAATTTTGACATTATCAGTGCAATGATCCAACTGCTTAACATGAAGGGAATATTTGCAGGTCATGCATTTGATGACGCCCACGCTCACTTAACAAATTTAGTGGGTATATATAAGGCATACAAGCAACCGGAGGTGATCCAGGATGCAATAAGACTGAGGTTATTTTCATTCTCTCTGGGGAGTGAGGCAACAATGTGGTCAGCTGAGCTGTCGAATGATTTCATTACTATTTGGGGAGAGCTTAAAAGAGCTTTTATTGAAAGGTTCTTCCCACCATCCAAAGCGTTGCAGTTGAAAGATGAGATATATAACTTCAGACAGCTAAATTCCGAGGCACTCCACGAGACCTGGCTGCGTTTCAACAAAAAGCTCAAAAGGGTGCCAAATCACAGGATTCCGGATGATACATTGTTGGAGATCTTTTATATGTCTCTAAATTCCAACACCAAGGCGGTGGCTGATACCGTCTTTGGAGGAACTTTTATGAGTCACACTTATGCAGAGGCTGCGGAGCTGCTAAACAGGATCACCAAAACCAATCGAGCTTAGCACACTAGAGAGTCGGAGATTTCGACTGACTCTTATGCAGTTGGTATGTATGCAGAACAAAGGAGAAAAGATGAGGAGAGTGATCAAGATATCGCAGAGATAAATACCACCATGGGGTTGTTTGCTAAGCACTTTATGGGAGTCGGAGTATAAAAGGTAAATGTTGTGGGTTCTCAGGGCAAGGCCCCGAGAAATGACAGTTGTGAATCTGAGTCTGAAGAAGAAGTTAATTATTTGAATGATCAGAGGGCGGGTTTCCGGACCAACACCTAGGGGTCTAACCAAGACTCTTGGCATCAAGGTCAAGGGAACCAAGTTCGGAACTTTTACAAGGATAATAATTACAACCGGGGCCAATACCGAGATAATGGGGACCGGAAGAAGCACGAGGAGTTCAAAAATGATAGAGGCGGTCTGTATGTTCCACCAAGAAATCGTGAACCAGAGTCTAGTGGTTCAAGGGTTGAGTACATGCTCTCCAAAGTACTCAAGCAGATAGAGACAACAGATAGCCACTTTAAGGAGCTCCGGGCTGATATTTCCAGTTTAAATCAAAAGGTGGAGTCACATGCCGTGGAGATCAGGCAGATTGAGCAGCAGATGAGTCAGATGTCTGTTGCAATGAATTAGAGGCAGAAAGGCACACTTCCCAGCAACACAGTGCAAAATTCAAAAAATGACAGTCACTGCATGTTGTTCACTACTAGGAGCGGTAAGGCCACAGTTGATCCTCCTAGGCCAGTTGTAATTAATGAGTCAGAGAAGCCCGTATTGATAAATGATGATGGTGTAGCGGATTGCG
Source organism: Datura stramonium (assembly GCA_018107945.1). NCBI lineage: Eukaryota > Viridiplantae > Streptophyta > Magnoliopsida > Solanales > Solanaceae > Datura > Datura stramonium. The sequence continues at coordinate 160,027 of JACEIK010002721.1, read as the reverse complement.
AAAACCCAACTTTGGTTGGAGACTCAGATGTGCAAACTACTCCAAGTAGTGCAAAGGAGCAAGGAGCTGTCCATGGGAAGGAAAAGGAGGTACAACAAAAACTTATAGCAATCCCTAGACCTCCTCCTCCTTATCCACAACGTTTGAAGAAGAAAGCTGAAGATGGGAAGTATCAAAACTTTATCTCTATGCTTAAGCAGCTATCGGTGAACATCCCATTGGTTGAGGCACTTGAGCAGATGTCCGGATATGCCAAATTCATGAAGGACCTCGTCACCAGAAAAAGGACTGTAAGTTTGAAACCTGATGATAATTTGCACCACTGTGGTGCCATAACTACACGGGTTCTATCTCAGAAGAAGGAAGACTCAAGTGTTTACTATACCTTGCACCATTGGGGAAGTTGAGTTTGCAAGGGTACTTTGTGATTGGAAGCTAGCATAAATTTGATGCCGCTAGCAGTGTTCAAAAAGTTAGGCTTGGAAACCCCCACACCGACTACTATGCGGCTCTGATGGTTGACAGAACAGTTAAAAAGCCATTGGGGATTTTATTCAAGGTGGACAAATTCATATTCCCAGCAGACTTCGTGATTCTGGACTGCAAAGTCGATTCTGAGGTCCCCATCATTTTGGGGCAACCATTCCTTGAAATAGGTAGGGCCCTAGTAGATGTGGAGGCGGGCCAGTTGAAATTCAGGTTGAATAAAGAAGAGGTCACCTTCAACATTAGCCGGACCATGAAACAACCAAGGGAATTCAGCATAGTCTGAGCATTGAAGGAGGGAGAAGATTCACTTGACGAATTCTGAGTAGTCGAGAGACTTGCGTCGTGCCGCGACATTAAATCAGGTGTTACATGGGAGGCAACCCATGGAGGTGTTTTGGTGAAGTTTGAGTAGCCAAAACACTCACGTCGTGCCGCGATGTTAAATCAAGCACTTCTTGGTGTTTATGTTTGTTGATGGGTGCAGGTGATTAAGATGGAAAATTTGAAGTTGGAACTAAAAACTGGAACTTCACTGGTGCAAAAAGTCACAGAACAAGTCGTCATCTGACCTGACGACTCGTTCAATCAACTCATGAAGAGAACTGCAGAAAATAGGGGAGCAATGGGCGACTTAATGATTCGTGTCTTCAAGAAATGAATCGTCATGTCCCCCGTCATGTACATTGGATAAAAGTCTGAATTAAAAGGAAAAAAGTGATCACGCTTACCTCAACGAATCTTTGGGAGACCAAATGAGTTGTTCAGTGACCCGTCTTGAAGCTACACCAGTCCAAGGACCATGACTCAGGCCACGACTCATTGGGTGACCCCATGAGTTGTTGCTTGACTCGTAGGTCCCAGGTAAGTTTGCTAAACTCCAGTCATGAAACTAATGGTCTCAACGAGTCGTTTAAGAACTTACCAACTCATCACACTGGGCGTTATAAAATTTAATAACCATATCTAACCCGACCCAGGACTGGAATTGGGGAAAATTTTGATTTGAATCATTAATACCTGATTTCTTTTCCTTCTCCTATTTCTCCCCACTAAACTTAAACCCAACACCCTCCACTTCAAATTTCCCTCTTTTTCTTCTTCTACTCAAACCCCATTGACAGAACTCCTCGACCTTGCATGCCAATCACTCAAACACATACATGATTGCACTATGTCCTTGTTCAAGCATATTGTGAGTACTCTTTCCTATTTAAATATTGAATATCGTTGCATTTAAACAAGAAGTTTTTGAGGACCTATGTCGTGAATGAAATGGAATTTACTTCAGGTAATATTGTGCTTGTGCAACATCTATGCCTCTTAATGTTTGATGAAACCTAGGAAGGTGTAAATAAATGGGTTTCGATTGTATGTACACTTGGGTTGATTTAAGAATGTGATGATTTTGTGTTTGTGGAGTTGAATATTGGGAAGAAGATGAAGATGAACTATGGATGAACTGGAACTCTTGAGCACGAGTTACATCACGATTCATTGGATAACCAAACGACTTGTTGTGTAGCTCGTCCTGAGTGGGAAAATTAAATCACTAAGGCAGTGTACCTAACGACTCATTGCCTTTGGAAATGACTCGTTGGGACCAGTCGTCAAGTATACTGGCCCAACTTAAAGGAAGTCTACTGTGTGACGATGAGCGATCTTACGAGTCGTTGTTTGAGGCAACGACTTGTTTAGTCACTCATCAGGACTACTGGGCACCAGCCCAAAAATGATTTTTGTTTCATCAAATCTTGCATGCTAACAATGTCTCCACAGGTACAATGGCTCCAATAAGTACACCAAAGAATGGCCCAACAAAGAAACAAACACCTGACCGCAGTCAACCTTCATACCGTAGACTTCGTGATGATCCGTCCTCCTCTGAAGAGTCAAGTGGATCTAAGGAAGAATATGACATATCATAGGAGAAGTTAGTGAGGAGACCCACCAGGGCTACGGCTCAACAAACATCAAATCCGACAGCCCTGGTGGATGCTCCCACTCCACTGGCAAGGGATCCACCCAGCCGCACCGATGTTCATGTCAGGTCTGCTGCTGCACTTGCCCCCAAGGCTCCCACAGCTGGGCTAAACATAGAGAGAGTTGATGAATCACATGCACAGCGAGGGGATTCTGATAATGAGTTGACTGAGACCTCGGACACATCGAATGAGCAACCAAGAAACGTGCAGAGATGGTGTGTCCATGGCATACGGGCTATATACAACAGAGATATTGCTCCTAATGAAAAAGGAAATCCGAAGAGGAGCATATACGAGGAGCCGAGGCTGGTCACTACAGGGCTGAAAGATCTTCCAGAGCTACAGGTAGTGTTCGATAAGTACAGGTTCGACTGGTTGACCGAGCCATCAGGTAGCTACATCTTGTGCTTAGTCCGTGAGTTCTATGCAGCTTATGCGGCCATATTGCAACGGTTGGCATTAGGGGGGCAGGATTGGAAAAAGAGGCCCGCTTTAAATCAGGTGTTGGTGCGAGAGACTCCGGTAGATATATCTGAGCGGAAAATCTCCAGGATGCTGTATGGGCCAGATTATCATGCTCCAATGAACACGTCCGAGTTCGACCACAGGCTATACGAGCTGAATAAAGTCAAAACCAAGAAGTTGAATAGCCAGGAGCGCATCCAGCAGTATACCTGGTTGTCTCGGATCATTGCTACGAGAGGCCCACAAGTTGAATGGTTGCATGGCACAGAGTCACAGATAAAGAAGGCCACACTGAACTTTCAGGCAAAATTTTGGTGGTCACTGGTGTGGCACATGCTGGTACCAACCAGCAATGATAATATCTTCTCACCCGACAGAGCAGCACTGGTAGCAAGTATAATGGAGGGGTATGCCATCAATTTCCTGCGATACATTGCTGAGGAGATTAGAGAGCGGGAAATTAATGACGGTACTACCATCCTTTTTTCATGTTTGATTGACAGACTCTGTCGAGAGTCAAAGGTGCCAGAGCTACCATCAGTTGACTAGAGCAAACATCTAGCATCCACTAATTTCAGATAACAGATAACAAGAACAGCAATTACAATATAATTCCAAGCATATCAAAAGTAAACACCAATCAGTGAACATCATCAATCAAGCACTGTCGGACTCTCTCTCGGCTGCACACAGTCAGCGGAGCTCAATCCATCTAGGAGAACCAAATCGCAATCCCAGGAAGGCTTAAACATGCCGGACCACTCTCAAATCATGTATCAACTCGATACTACGGAGGACATCATCCTCAACCCTGTAGTTCGTATCACTCCTTGGGATCAACCCCTCAGCCGAAAACACTCTCGTGCATCGAGTATCCACAAGCCATAAGGTACCTCGGACTCGAACCCTAGCCGGAACAACTCTCGTGTATCGAATATCCACAAGCCACAAGGCCTCAAACACAACACACACACAATGACCACAACATAAACACAATGAACAACAATAATAATACATGATCAAACAGCCCACAAGACACTCTACTCACTACTAACATCAAGGGACACGGCCAAACCAGCCCAAGTGTCACCACGGTTGTCACGTGTCATCGATACGACCACCGAGTCAAATATAACAACAGATCATCGCAACCATCGAACTTAAGCACTCTAAACCCTCATTCACTTGTCAATATAATCACCTAATATTATTCACTCAAACAACCCACAACTTGCTACAAGAACCACACGCCTCACATACGGCCTCTAGACACGAGCCTAATAATTTTCCATGTCTACGATTCTCCGCACTCTAGCCCGATCCACCAACCAAACCAGCACCTTATACACACCTTTATCACCATATCAATAGAAGCACAAGAGTTCAATAATAACATAACACAAGCCTTCACAAAACACCTAACACACACGTCAACACGGACGACAACGGCTATGGAATTAATGCCGACAAAGGGAGGGACAAACCTAACATACCTTAGCTTCAAGACTATATGAACTTGAGCCTTCAACACCATGAACCTACTGCCTAAAGAAGTCCAATATTCTGCCAAAATACAGTCAACAAAACTCAATAACAAAAACAAGACAAATGAAGCTTACATAAAAAAATTCATAAGAATTCGACGGTAGAAACTCCGAGACAACAATCTACGGAGGTGAAAACACCTATAAACAACCTTAAACACTAAGGAGAACAAAAGGAAGAAGGATTACCAAAAGATTCACCACGAAACAGCCACCAACAGCCCGGAAAAGACACCAAACCACGGACTACACCTGATTCCCGACTTCCTGACACCAAAATCATGTTGACCATTTGCTTATAGCCCCAAAACCATCAATAACATCTCTAGAGAGAGTTATGGTCGAGGAAATTTCAATAAATGAGAATTGGAAGTGAAATAACCGCCCAAATGGACTTAAATAGTCCTCCATCGCCTTAGACCTTTGTGACATGCTTGCTTACGCAGTCACGCGAAAATGCAAATATCTCTCTATTCTGAAGTCGGATTGACAAACAGTTTGTTGCACTGAAAACTAGACTCATATATATTTAATTTGATAGGTGGAACACCCCTAACTCCTTATATATTGGGAGAAAATCTTCAAGACATTTGACCTAAATTTCAAAAAATCTCAAGAGGAAAATTTTACGATAACTTTTTCCGAATTTTGTTCTACAACTTAATCGATGTCCAATATTAAATAAGACCATAGAGTGACTTAAATAACTCATAATACTTCCTTCTTATCTTATTATGTACTCTTATACCTACCTTGAAAGCGCGATTGTATAGCTCAAATTATCTGGGGTGTTACACCCTATAGGCAACAAAATACCCAACAACCCAAACGTCCTATGCAGAGACCACGCTAACTAGGGTTACTATGTCCTCGTTGTCGACTCAATTCTATTTATAGAAAGTGACCGTAATAGGCTTACTCTGGATTTACTTGTTCTCTGTGTAGAAAAACTGTGGGGCTGCTACTAATCGGATATGCTCCTGAGTAGTCAGCCCTAACTTTTGATAGGCATCTTATTATAACTCTTAGCCTGGAGGTAATACTGTAATAATGTGTTTCTAGCCCCTTAGACAGTAACCAGGTCTGTTCAGATTTCACATGCCTTCTCTGGGTGATTCCTAACCACGTAGGTGTTTTTATCTGGACTCAGCCATCCCTGGCAACCTGTACCTGAGTATCTTATAAGAGTAGGCTGGGGCATTGGCCCCGTATCTAGATACTAACCAAGCTTCCTTTTTAGGGTGTCTACTGCTCTATCAGACTGGTAACAACTGGGGTGGTGCCCTGAGTGATCTGTACGATAAGCACCACATTGACTGACACTAACTGTCACTGGCAGTAGCCACTATGTGGCAGACTGACCCCTGATTCTCTAGGAAACTCTGATGCTGCTGACTCTAGGGTAAGAACACACTAACATAGTTCTGGCCCTGGAGGCATCAAGGTACGCCAACAGCCTCTAGGAAAGCTTTATTAACAATACAAGCGCCAACTGATAGTTTTATCGCCCGTTGTTCAACTTACTAACTCAGGCCCAACAACTATCCACAAACTTTTAACATCTAAGCATGACAGCAAAACATCAATTCTACTAACACAGTGAACAAAAGGGCGGAGGAGTTCCTATGATGCTTCTAGCGTGAGTCACACTTAACCTCTTCTTTCCCGACAACAGATACTGCAATATACTCTTAATAGGCTTTCTAGCATCTAGCCACAACATATGTAATCATAATCTACTGATAGTAGCTAATCACGACATATATGATCCTTATACACTAGCAGTAGCTAATAACAACATGCATGTAGGATCGTTGTCTACATTCAAAAAACACAGGTCGTATCATTATACAACGAGAATAACTTGGTAAAGGAATAAGCCTTAACATACCTCAAATGTCGATTCTCATTTAACTGATTAGTTTCAACCTATAGCCAGCGGTTCCACTCAATTGTAGTCCTTATACTGAGGAAATAGGGCTTGTTTCAATACTAAATTCGGCAAATAACGATATCTTTCGATAATAATAAAAACTATAATTCAACTATGCTTAACTCAGAAGGAAACCCATAATTTCTCATGAGTTCAAAAGGGAGAAATGCTTACCTGTTACCTGTGGCCGTTTAGGATTCAATTTGGAGTAAATCTGAAACCTTTACTCGGCGGGGTTCTAGTGTACCGGGAAAATTTCCAAGAAATAACTCTATAAGAATGCTTCCCGTAGGCCTAGAACTTGTTACCCGAAGTTAATTTGTGTTTGGACGGCGTTTGATAGCGTAATTTAACAAAAATCAAATGAAAGTTGCGTGTTCTCTCATTTATGGTCGAGGGGGATATATTGATAAATGGTTTGAATTGAACAAGGGGGGGTTTATATAGGCAAAGGCCGGTGTCATGGGCGCGCGCCGCTCTGGCCAACGTGCTAAGAGGTCGGTTCCCCACGCTGGCCATCGCGCCAAGGTTCCTGCCGCGTCGCGCCTCCTAGGGCGCTGGCATGTTGGCGTGCCGCATTACCCAGCGCACAAGCATCCTGACGTGTCGTGCTGGCCCCTCGCAGCCTGGCCTCGCCCGATCCTGCTTCCGAGGCTCTTCCGCACGCGTCGAGCTCTCACTCTAATCGTCACAAACCCACGCGCACGCACACTAACCGCTAACATCTTAGAGGTGTAACATCCTCCTCCCTTAGGAACATTCGTCCTCGAATATCATTTTCAAGCTTAAAGGAGTTAATTTTTTTAACTAATTATTTAGGAAAATTTCAACAGAGCCTCCTCTGTAATCTGGACTATCAGTAAACCTGAAACATAGAAAAGTCCAACACAAGCATCTCATAGGACGCTATAAATAACTAAATAATATAGTGTCATTACATATATAAACGACTGATGACAACATACAAATTCAGATAAATTTAGAAACGGCAAGATAGTTTTCAGGTATTGAACAGTGTCGTCATGTTTATGACTTGTCATTATAGAGCCTTGAACAACTAAAGATATCTAGATCTTACTTTATCCTTAGCTTCTCAATTCATATCTTCTATGTTCTTGTTCCTCTCCAAGTCTTTTATGGTAGCCCCTTACGGACCCAACGACCTAATATAACTGTTGGAGCCTCCGCGTGGGACGACTAACCTGTAGCATAAATAGATCCTAGCCCCAAAGGAAACTCCATCTCATAGGCCACTTGGCCAATCTTTCAAAGGACCCGGTATATCTTAATGACTCTAGGGCTGGATTTTCCCTGCTTGTCAGATCTCATAACGCCTTTCAATGGAAAAGTTTTTAGGAACATCCAGTCATTGCTTCAATTTCTGACTTCTCCATATACTAAAGTAAGGTTCCTGGCGACCTTGGGCTGCCGATACATATCTCTGAATTAGTTTAACTATTTCACTTGACTGATGTAGCATGCCTGGTCCAATTGTCCCTGACTTACCTGCTTCAGGCCATCATTTAGGGGACCTGCACTTCCACCTATAACATATCTCCGGGCGTCTGTACCGCATGGCCTGCTTGGTAGTCTGTCTAGGTACAAGAAGCTGTACTCAGATTAACTGGAGTTCCAATTTGTTATAACATATTTTCAACACCTAGTTGTGAGTTGTGCCCCTCTGTCAGTCTGGATTAGATACAGGGACATCCTGTAGTCATACTATCTCTTTAGTATTTAACACAACATAATATTTAGCTAAAACATGATTTTGGATAGCAAGAATGAGTTGATCTCATCAATCCTCCAATAATGACGCAGATAGGGTCAAATTTACACCTATTACAAGGTAACCCTGTAGCTATTTTCATACTATCTATTTCCCCCTTCTATATAGGCATGGCTATCTCCTGAATTAGCCTACCCGGTTTCTGATGTTCAACCTCTCTTTGCTGGCCATTGGAGCTTTATGCCACTACTTAGTAGTATCTTTCTTCTTCCTGTGCCAGCTGTAGATTTCTTTTATAACTTAACGCATTTTCGTCAAACCCAGGTGGGGGAACTAACGGACATAGTATGCCTTGTTATAATCTACTGATGAAACTCTGCCATATTTAGAACATAGAGTCGACCTCTGGTCTTAATACTATGTCCCCTACTATCTCAAAGGTCGGTGACTCCTTCTGCTGGGCCTTATCTCTGGCTGCACTAGGCTAAAGTCTCTGTACCGTCACTCCTTTACCTTCACAACTAAGGGTAACATTGTAGTATTCTAGATTACAACCCCACTATCCCTTAAATGTCACCCTAATGCATATTTCTTGACATTCGGTGGCGATTCCAAGCTCTATCAGCCCGCTACCGCCTGGAGGTGATTCTGTTCTCCTCCAAAGTTAGATACTCATACCTTCCCCTTACTCCTATAGGCTGAGATCTGGGGTTTATGCCTCATGCATCTTATTGACAAGGATACTACTGGCCAGGTCTACTGACTTGTATCGCTCTAACCCGCACTCATGCCAACTTTATTTATATAATCTCTTTGTCCTTTGACATAGAAACTAGGGCCATAGCCATTATTCTTCAGGTATTCACTATCGTCGCTAGCACACCGCGACGGAATCAGCCTATTTTTTACCCGAGTTGTACTACTGCTGGGGGTTTATTGCTTATGGGCTCTCGCACATACTTAGGTGCTACTGGCATTCTTATCTGCTCTCCCGATTTGCTGTCGTGAGGATCTAGGTAACTTTGTAAACACTAGGGGTCTTGACCGCCTGCTAACCCTTCTCGAAATCAACAATTCTAGCCCTCCTTTACTCTGTATTCTGGGCAACATGGAATTGATACTTACGCTTTCTGTTGTACTGGAGGAAAAAGCTGGGAGGTGGAAAATTACCCTATCATTCTATAACAGGGCTAAGGCACGAAATTCAATAAGCTCTAAAGGCTGGAGGTACAAATCCGGCACAATCCCTCGCATATTTCAGATAATCCAGCATTAATTATTATCCCTTCCTAATCCCAGCTATCTACTAAGTGAACCAACTCATACATATACCATATTACTGACCTCTTACTCTGAGGTTATAAAAAGAACCGGGGACGGTACTGGCATATCTATTACCTTATGAGGTTCCTGGTGCTCGGGGAGGATGCTGGGGAGATTAAAAGATGTCTGCTTTTGCCCTTAGGCAAACTGTCCCCCCCCAAATTGTGGTACCTCACTGGCATCCCCTCCCGCTAAAGTCTGTCCCATATCAAACATTATTTCGAATAGACATAACAATGAAAGCATAGAGACTTATCCCTATACAACTCGACTCTGTAGCATGATCTAAGAAGAGGGAGGGGTAACCATACTATCATACCTTGTATCCTCTTTCTTATAAAATGTGGTGCACAACATATTTATAAACAAGACTCTACTAGACGTGGCTTGTAGACTCTCTGGGATACGACCTGTTTTGATACCAAGTTTGTCACATCTCACCTTGGGATGCAATACTGACACCTAATGTCACACTAGGATCTGGGCTGACCTGGCTGGGCATACGCACCACTGGTTCCCACTCATAATCAAGAAATCAAACTGTTATATCTCTGTTGTAAACACAATATCGGGCTGACAAGGCCACACAACACCTATAAAAAAATAGCTAACCCAGCCAATATAGTACTAAAAGGAGTCTTATGTGTGCCGACAAGACTACCATGTTGTCTAGTTATAACAGGAATGAAAGCAGGCATCTATACTAGGCTCCACACAATCGACACATAAAATAAGACATACATGGGCCCTACACGGCCAATAACAACCAACTAACTAAACACTGTAGTTCGCAAGCCTCTAAGACTGAAAAATATTGGTCGGGACAAGGCCTCGGCCTACCCAATTGCTATACAAATAAAAGACCGTAATCTTTATAACCTGGCAACTCTAAATGAAAGGAGTTGGCCAAAAAAATGACCCGGAACAGCTGCTAATGGAGGTCCCGAACTCTGTTTGCCTAAACCTACAGGCAAGTATGCAGCGGCCCCATAGTTGAGCGTCAGTACAATATGTATCGAATATGTAAGGTAGTAACAGAAGCTAATTAAAACTAATAAAGGACTGAAAGTGAACAGTAGTAAGGGTCAAAAGTTAACCTCTACGTTTTCTTATTCATAACCTACATATAGTAAATCACTACAAGTATATGAGTTGAAACTGTACGGTTATTCATTCATAAGCTATAACTGGCAGACAAATATACAAACAGGAACCTAACCTGGCCCCCATAAGCCAGGAAGGTACAAGAAACACAAAATAACCTACCTAGGCCCGCATAAGCCTCGGCAGGTGCCAATCTTTCTATATATCCCTACTGGTACCCTGTAGACTCTACAAATAACTATAATTTTATTTGAGTCATCTAGGCTCCTGTAACTGTATCTAGACCCTGAGCCTTGACTCGATTGTGGATCATGGTGTTACTGTGGCATAGAGGAGTCTGGAGGTAACTATATCTCAATACGGCCCTCACAGCCTTAATACGACCCTCACGGCCTCAATATGGTCCCTACAGACATCATATTACTCTTGCGAGAGTAGCTCTATAGGAAACAAAACACCCAACAACCAAAGCATCATATGCAGAGATCACGCTAACTAGGGTTAACTCTGACGAGGGTTACTATATCCTCGTTGTTGACTCAATTCAATTTGTAGCAGCTGATAGGCTTACTCTGGAATACTTGTACTCTGCATAGAACAGTTGTGGGGTTGCTACTAATTGGATATGCTACTGAGCAGTCAGCCCTAAGCTTCCATAGACAGCTTATTATAACTCTTAGCCTGAAGGTAATACTGTAATAATGTGGTTCTAGTCCCTTAGACACTAACCTGGTTTGTTAAGATTTTACATGCCTTCTCTGGGTGATTTCTAACCTCGTAGGAGAGTTTTTCTGGACTCAGTCATCCCTAGAAACTTGTACCTGAGTATCTTATAAGAGTAGGTTGGGGCATTTGCCCCATATCTAGCTACTAACCAAGCTTCCTCCTTAAGGTGTCTACTGCTCTATCAGACTGGTAACAACTGGGGTGGTGCCTTGAGTGATCTGTATGATAAGCACCGCGTCGACTAATACTAACTGTCACTGGCAGTAGACACTTTGTGGAAGACTGACCCCTGATTCTTTAGGCAACTCTGATGTCGCTGACTCTAGGGTAATACCACACTAACATAGTTCTGGCCCTGGAGGCGTCAAGGTACGCCAACGGCCTCTAGGCGAGCTTTACTAACAATATAGGCGCCAACTGATAGTTATATAGCCCGGATGCGCCTATGTTGTTCAACTTACTAACTAAGGCCCAACAACTATCCACAAACTTCTAACGTCTAGGCATGACAGCAAAACATCAATTCTACTAACACAATGAACAAAAGGGCAGAGGAGTTCCTATGACGCTTCTAGCGTGAGTCACACTTAACATCTTCTTTCGTAACAAGGGATACTGCAATATACTCTTAATAGGCTTTCTAGCAGCTAACCACAACATATATAATCATAATCTACTGATAGCAGCTAAACACTTCTAGCAGCTAAACTCCGCTCTGGCGCCCCAAGAGGCCGGCGCCCCACGCTGGCCATCGCGCCAAGGTGCCTGCCACGCCGCGCCGCGCCTCCCAGGGTGCTGGTATGCTGGCGCACCGCGCAAGCAGGTTGGCGCGTCACGCTGTCCCTTCACGGCCTGACGTCGCCGACTCTACTTTCGAGGCTGCACGCATCAGGCTCTCACTCTACTCGTCATAAACCCATGTGCACGCACACTAGCCGCTAACATCTTATGAGGTGTAACAATTTGATATGTTTAAACCGTCAAACTATAGTGTATACATAGACAACATACGTCGCATAATTAACCCTTAGTTGTCTTTGATTTTTATTGTTGTATTCTTTTTAGTCATGAACACTGCCTAATTTCATAAGTGCGTAGAGAATTAGTCTTACAGAATTCTCCTTGAAGCGATTTACACTTCACACTTACATAGTTGATTTGCTAAACTTGTATCTTGAAGATACACTATTTGATATACCTCGTATGAAATTTAAAAATTATTAAAAAGCCTTAATGCCTTATCCTTGTAACTGAACATCATCCCATCACGAGAATAGGCTACAAAGTTATTTTGATAATGTTGAACAATCATCAATGACTTTATTTGATCTCTTTGAATCTATTTCTTGGGATCTCCAGTCTTCTAGGTAAAGTTACAGCCATGATGACTTGTCTTCAACCATAGTCTACTCCCCTTGATGACTTTTCAACTAACTCTCTAGTTAGACCTTTTATAAGTGGATCTGACATATTATCGCTTGACTTTATATAGTCAATTGTGATAATTTCACTAAATAAAAGTTGTCTAACGGTATTATATTTTTCAGTGTATGTGACAAGACTTTCTGTTATACAGAAGGCTCTCAACCCATCCTATTTTCACTTGGGTATCATAATATATGTATAGAAGTCAATAGTTTGGGTCATAACAGAATTTCTTTCAAGAAATTTCGAAGCCATCCAACTTCTTCACTGGTTTGTATAAGGCTATGAATTCAGCCTCCATTGTAAAAGGGGGAAATACAGGTTTATTTGGATGGTTTTCAAGATGCCCCCGCCTCCGTATTGTGAATACATATTCATTTGTAGATTTTGAATCAGTTAGACAGATGATCCAAATTGTATTACAATATCCTTCAACAATCATAAGATATTTCTTATAGTGCAAAACGGTGTTTTGAGTATATTTCAAATATCTCAAAACTTGTTTCATTGCATTCAATGATGTTTGGTTAGTATTAATTGTATATCAGCTTAGTCTACTTATGACACAAGCTATATCTGGTTGTATATAATTCATGATGCACATCAAACTTTTCAACATTCTGGTATAGTTCAATTGAGACTTAC
>JACEIK010002721.1:125407-138053 GCA_018107945.1 Datura stramonium | reverse complement strand
ATTTTTTTATCAAAAATTTTCTGAAAAAAAGTGAAAGCATTCTTTCATGTCGTTCATTGGAACAATCTTCTTTAGTATAATCCATATAAAATTTTAAATATAAATTTCTCTATATACTTCGTGTTTGTGACATCAGATTATATTGGCGTTTAGTGAAATAAATACAAAAACATTTAAAAAAATTATTTGGTTTTAATATTTTCTTTAACATGCCACAAGGGAAAAACATGTAAAATATTATGAATGTTTAAAAATCTTTTAAGAAAATTGAGGTTGCACAATTTTTCATGCTTGAAAAAAATGAAAACAAGAAAAACTACATAGCAAATATAATATTTGATTTCAATGAATATCACATTCTCTAGAATATCTCAAGTTTAATAACAGTCTCATCTAATTCTTTTATTCGAAATTTGATTCAAGAATTTTTATGCTTGATTTTGAATGTGATGAGTTTGATCTGATTCAAGGGCTTGACAGCTTGATATTAAACTTATCTTGAGTTTGAATCAAAGGTTTGAGAACTTGATTTTCAACTTGTAATATCCATCAGGAACAATTGATAATCTTCACGGAGTCTTCATTTTTTCCTTTTTTTGGGCAAGTTTTCAAAGTTGTGGTAGGCTGAGGTTTTTTTCCTATTTTTGGCAAAAAAATTCAAAGATATGACAGGATTGGCAATCCTGCTAAATAGCAACTTGGACTTTTCTTTCTTTGGTGATGGTGTCATCAATGACATGAATAGTAACATTCAGCTACTATAAAAGAGAGTTTTGACTCATTTGCAAACACCTTAAACTTAGACAGATATATCTGAATATTAGAAAAAGTGTGAGGTATATCATAGATTATATACGAAAATAGTCTGTGAAAAAAAATAGAGTGTAAATGATATTTTAGTTTGGTGAAAAATCAAAAGAGGGTTATTTCTTTTGAGTGCATAGTGGTCTTTGTATCATTTTGCCCAGGCCTACACAGTGCAAAATTTCTTTCTATAATATCAGTTGCTCCTCTTGGCCCGTGGTTTTTTCCTTATTTAAAAGGGTTTTCATGTAAAATTCTTAGTATCATTATTTTTTATTTTATCCCTATTATTTAATTATAAATATTGTTTGTTGTTGCTCCGCGTTTTTCATCAAACAGGTATCAGAATTTTGGTTCAAAATATTTTTTGGGAATGATGAAAGCCAACACAAGTAGAATGGTTACTTTGAATGACATTAATTATATCCTTTGGAAAGAAAAAGTAGAAGATCTACTCTATGTCAAGAATTTTTATCAACCGGTCTTTTGCTACTAAAAAGCCCGATGATAAAAATGATGAAGAGTGGAATATGTTGCATATATAGTTTTGCGGCTTTATTAGACAATGGTTGATGATAATGTATTGAACCATCTTTCCAAGGAGACACATGCTCGAACCCTATGGGATCGTCTTGAAAGTTTGTACACTCGGAAGACTAAAAATAATAAGATGTTCTTGATAAAGCAGTTGTTGAGTTTAAAATACCATGATGGTTTTCTGATGACAGATCATTTGAATAACTTCCAAGGGATCATGAATCAGTTTTTTGCTATGGGCATTAAATTTGATGAAGAAATTCAAGGCTTGTTTTTACTGGGTTCCCTACTAGACTCTTGGAAAACTTTTAGAACTTAATTGTCAAATTCATCTCCGGATTGTATGATCTTTATGGATCTTGCCAAGAGCAGTATTTTGAATGAAACGATGAGAAGAAAGTCTCAGTGTTACTCCTCGTCGGCTGTCCTGGTGACTGGCTCTAGGAGGAAGAACCAAGAATCGTGATTTTCATAATAAAAAATATAATAGAAGTAAATCCAGAAGAAGACTCAAGGATATTGAGTGCTATCATTGTGTGTTGAAAGGATACACGAAGAAGTTTTGCCGAAAGTTGAAGAAGGAAAATAGAGGCAAGGAGGAAAAGAAAGAACATGGCAATGACAGTTGCGTATCCACCTTCACCACTGAAGATTTTGTTGTTGTTCTTGATGAAAATCTGATAAATATTATGTGTAATAAGTCAAGCTGGATTGTGGACTTGAGCGTGACATCAAGAAAGGATTTTTGCTCATCCTATACTCCAGGTGATTTTGGAACCTTATGGGTAATGAGATAGTATCTAGAGTGGCTCATACAATTTATTTGAAAACTAGTATTGGAATAAACTAATTTTGAACAATGTAAAACATGCACCTGACGTTCGTTTGCACTTGATTTCTGTTGGTGTTCTAGATGATGAGGGGTATATCAATATCAATGGTGGTGGCAAATGAAAACTCATTAAGGGTTCCTTAATTGTGGCTCGTGGTAATAAGCCTCGTGGTCTGTACTGGACTACGACTTCTACTTTTGCCGATATGGTGAATGCAGTTGAGAGTGATAACTCTTCAATGTTATGGCATAATAGGTTTAGCCACATTAGTGAGAAATGACTTAATGTTCTCGCCAAGAACAAATTGTTATCAGATTTTGAAAATGCTAAATTAGAAAAATATGAGCACTGCTTGGCTGAAAAATAAAATAGAGTTTCGTTCAAGTCTCATCCTCCTCCAAAAAAGACAACATTGCTTGAGTTAGTGCATTCAAATTTATGTGGTCCAATGAAGACAAGGACTTTGGGTGGTGCACTCTATTTTGTTACTTTCATTGATGACTGCTCAAGAAAACTTTGGGTCTATGTGTTGAAGACTAAAGACCAAGTGTTAGGTGTCTTTAAGCAGTTTCAAGCTTCAGTTAAGAGAGAAACATAAAAGAAGATGAAGTGTATTCGTACTGATAATGGTGGTGAATTCTATGGACCGTTTGACGAATACTATAAGTAACATGGTATCAAACACCAGAAAGCTCCTCCTAAAACTCCTCCTAAGACTCCACAATTTAATAGGTTGATAGAGAGGATGAATAGTACCTTGATGGAAAGAGTTAGATGTTCGCTTTCTAAAACAAAGTTGTCAAACTCCTTTTGGGGTGAGGCTTTATTGACCGCTGCACATGTTATTAACCTACCTTCTGTTATTGCTTAGTAAAGTGATGTGCCAAACAAAATTTGGTATAGCAAGGATGTTTCCTATGACCATTTAAGAGTATTTGGTTACAAAGCTTTTGTACATATGCCTAAAGATGAGAGGTCAAAGTTAGATGCCAAGACAAGACAATGCATCTTCATTGGTTATGACCTTGATGGGTTTGGTTACAGTACATATGATCTAGTTGAGAAGAAGCTTGTAAATATTCATGGAGAATCAAACCATTGAAGATATTGACAAATCTAAGAAGCTCGACTATCTAGTCTTGATGGTGTAGTTAATCTTGATCAAGCCCCTCAAACAAGTGTGCATGACGTTGGTTGGATTTACGATCATGGTGATGTCCAGAATCATGTTCAAGATTAGCATATTGATGTTGATAATGACAATGATGTTGTTATTAAAGAGCTAGATGCTCCTACTCATGAAGTTATGGATGAGCCAGATATTCCATTTAGGAGGTCTACTAGACAGCATGTTCCTTCTTCTTGTTATTCACCTACTGAGTATGTCTTACTCACTGATGGAGGAGAATCTGAATGTTACAAGGAGGCAATGGAAGATGAGCATAAGGATCAATATATTGAAGTCATGCAAGATGAGATGAAATCTCTGCTTGAGATCCACACTTATGAGTTGGTGAAATTGCCAAAAGGCATGAGATCTTTGAAGAACAAGTTGGTGTTTAAAGTTAAAGCTGAAGAATACAACTTGAAGCCGAGGTACAAAGATAGATTGATCGTAAAGGGATTTGGTCAAAGAAAGGGCATTGACTTTGATGAAATATTTTCTCCTATTGTGAAAATGTCCTCAATTTGTACAGTTTTTCATTTGACTGCTAGTCTTGATTTAGAGATTACGCAAATGGATGTGAAAACTTATTTTCTTCATAGTGACCTAGAATAAGATATTTTTATGAAAAAACCTAAGGGCTTCAAGGTGAAAGGTAAAGAAAATTATGTGTGTAAGCTTAAAAAGAGACTTTATGGCTTAAAGCAAGCTCCTAGACGATGGTACAAGAAATTTGAATCTGTTATAGAGGACCAATTCTACAAGAAGACTTCTTCAGATCATTATGTGTTTGTACAAAGTTTTCCTGACAATGATTTTATCATTCTTTTGTTATATGTGGATGATATGTTGATGATATGTTGATTGTAGGCAGAACTATTTTCAGGATTGACGAGTGAAAAAAATAATTTGTGTAAGTCTTTTGCAATGAAAAACTTGGGTCATGCTAAGCAGATTTTGGGCCTGAGGATTACTCGTCTCAGAGATAAAAGAAAGATTTATTTGTCATAGGAGAAGTACATTGAACGTGTACCGGAGCGCTTCAATATGAAACATGATAAGCTTGTTAGAACACCTGTTGCTGGTCATATGAATTTGAGAAAGAAGATGTGTCCAACAAGGGAGGAGAAAGAAAGCATGGATAGAGTTTCATATTTTTCTATCATCGGAAGTTTAATATATCCAATGGTAATGTACTAGACCTGATATTGCTCATGTAGTAGGTGTTGTTAGCAGATTTCTTGAAAATCTAGGCAAAGAGCATTGAAAAGCTTTGAAAGGGATACTTAAGTATCTAAGAGGAATCCCCAATAAAAGCTTGTGTTTTGGGGGATCAAATTCAATGTTGAAGGGCTATACGGATGCCGATATGGTATGTGACCTTTATAATAGAAAATTTGCTATTGGATATTTATTTACATTTTTCAGGGGGAGCTATATCATGGCAACCGAAGTTGCAGAAGTGTGTCGCGCTATCTACAACTAAAGTAGAGTATATTGCCGCTACTGAAGCTGGCAAGGAGATGATATGGCTGAAACAATTTCTTCAAGAACTTGGATTGCAGCAAATGAAGTAATTGTCTATTGTGATAGTCAAAGTGCAATAAAATTAAGCAAGAACTCCATGTACCATGCAAGAACAAAACACGTTGATGTCAGATATCATTGAATTTGTGATCAAGTGGAGAGCAAATCATTTCGCGCCAAGAAGATTCACACGAGTGAAAATCCTGCAGATATGCTGACCAAGGAGATACCCAGAGACAAGTTCGACCTATGCAGAGAACTTGTAGGCATGAGCACTCCCTGGGAGGACAGAGATACCTCCTTCAGGTGCATGAAACTGGAGGGGGATATTTGTGGGGTCCATACCCATGATTCAAGGAAGAAAATCTTTCTTTTTTCCTTTTTTTGACAATGTTTCAAAGTTGCGGCAGGCTGATGTTTTTTCCTTTTTTGGCAAAAGAAATTTCAGAGATATGACAGAATTTGGCCATCCTGTTAAATAGCAACTTGGAATTTTCTTTCTTTGGTGATGATGTCATCAATGACATCAGTAGCAACATTCAACTACTATAAAAAGAGAGCTTCGACTCATTTATAAACACCCCAAACTCAGATAAATATATCTGAGTATTAGAGAGACTGTGAGGTATACCATAGACTGTGTAAGAAAATAGTTTGTGAAGAAAAATAGAGTGTGAGCGATATTTTAGTAAGCTGAGAAATTAAAAGAGGGTTATTTCTTTTGAGTGCGTAGTGATCATTGTAGCATTTTGCTCAGTCCTACACAGTGTAAAATTTCTTGCTACAGTAATATCAGTTGCTCCTCTTGGCCCGTAGTTTTTTCCTTATTTAAAAGGGTTTCCACGTAAAATTCTTGGTGTCATTATTTTTCTGTCACAATCCGAAAATAGGCCTGAATCGAGACTGGAAACCTAGAACCATAAATGACTTCAAGTCAATCCATGGCATGAACATAAAATCTGAAGTTCAATATACATAAAGCGGAAATCTATATTCTGAAATAGTGAAAGTATGAATAATAGAACATTTAAACAACTGAGCTGATCATAAAATTACATACATAGTCTGAAATCTGAATATGAGGAGCCTTGGCTCAAAATATACCACAAGCTGAAAGTGGGAGTCTAGACTCCAAAATCATGTGATAAGCTAACATCATAAACTTGAACTAAATCATGAAAACATACTTAGATCATATGGACTTGCCCAAACTTTAACATGCTTGAAATAGACTTGCTAGTCAAAAATCATGGATTCATACATGGGTAATTCATAAACATTCTTTCATGCTAAACATCTCATCATGCTTGAAAACAGGGATCATAATCTTAACTTTTCATGAACTTGCATAATTGGGTATAATACTTTCAAAACAAGAAATCATGAATTGTAATTTAAAACAAGTATAAAACATGCTCATAATCTTAAAATATCATTTAAAATATAAAGGGAATTGACCCACGATTAAAACATAGAGAATTCATACTTTGGATTAAAACCCCATAGAATCATACACTTGTATTTATGAGATGGAGAAGAAGATTGGGCATGAGAGTGAAGAGAAACTCCCACTCATAACCTTACATACCTAGGTAAACTGATTCTTTTAGCTTGATTTTAAAAGTTCAAGAGTTTTGAAGGAGAATTGTAGTATTTCTAGGTGCAGTCGTTAATGGAATCCTCTAAGCTTGCATGCATGGGGAGGCAATAGATTATAATGAATTTAACCCTCCTAATACACTTCTTTTAGGACTTAAAATGACGTAGTTTAGGACTTAACAAATCAGGAATTAAAAAATTGCCCTTACTAACTTCGCAGAAATTTCTACACTATTAGGTGCCACGACTCACACCACGAGTCGTACCTCCATCCCACGACTGGTGGGTTCCTTCTATCATTGCCACTGCCTTAACCTTGAGTTTCTGGAGTTTTCCACAAGTCACACAACGACTCGTACCATCATCCCACGAGTCATTGGACCTATCTGTTACCACCACTAGGATAATTTTTTAATCCCTCCTATGGGTGTGATTATGACTTGTTGTTCCTCAAAACGGGTCGTACCTTGACCCATAGCTTCCAAATCAATCTCCCCAGATCCAACCAATGAGTCTTTACCACGATCCGTGGTTCCTCACCATGAATTGTGTCAAGACTCGTACATTCAATCCTGACAGTCTAGAACCAAACGATGACTCTCTTTCACGACTTGTACCATTATCCCACGAGTCGTTACTGGACATCGTTGCTACCATCATTTTCTCCGCAAATTTCTACCCACAAGTGATCCTACGATTCGTTGTTCTCTCCTACAACTCGTACCACGAGTCATCCCGTGACAGTTTTCCAACTTTTTCTGTAGAACATATTTCAAATCCCCAGTCTAGTCTTAGGCACTTTCAAGGTATTACAATATCTCCCTCTTGGGAATATTCGTCCTCGAATGTGGGTAAACATATTGCACAATTGGGGAAAGGATCTTCCATCCCAAATACTGGATATCTGAAGTTGATAACCGACGGAGTAACTGAGTCCGGACTGAAATACATGACTACACTGAATTCATGAATCACACATACATGCACTGACATAAAGGAAACTGGGAGATATGAACTAGACATGAAACTAAATAGAGTACTAAGGAGGAAACTGGTACCTCAAGATGGAATTGAGCCGAAAGGGAAAAGGTGCGGGTATTTAGCCATCATATCTGCTTCGCCTTCCCACATAGCTCCTCCAACAAGCTGATTCCTCCACAGAATCTTTACTAAGACTACTTGTTTGTTCCTTAACTTCCGAACCGAACAATAAAAAATTTTAATCAAAATCTCTTCATATCTAAAGCTATCCTTTTCACCTATGCTCTCCACTGAAACAACTAAAGCCGGGTCACTGATGCATTTCTTCAAGAGCAATACATGGAAAACTGGATGTATAGAAGCCAACTCCGAGGGCAACTCCAACTCATAGGCCACCTTGCCAACACATCTCACAATCCTGTATGGGCCAACATATGGGGGACTAAGCTTCCCTTTCTTTTCGAATCTCATCACCTCCTTCATGGGAGATATTACACCCTGTAAGTTCCTATCGTTTAACCGATGCATTCTTACGTATGTTGAGAGTTTAGGAGTATGATGCATGCAAAAAAGGCCCCGGGGATGAGTATATGAACGTGGCATCGAGCGAGCAGGAGGTCGGGGCTAGGGGTTAGGTGCCTTGGGCGCCACGCCGTGCCAGCCTGTCTGGAGCTATGGACGGCGTGCAGCACACCCTGTGCGTTGCTATGGCCGGCGCACAGCACACCCGTGTGCGGTGCTATGGCCGGCGCACAACACACTCGTGTGCGGTGTTATGGTCGGCTCGCAGCACACCCTAGTGTTGTGTTATGGTCGGCGCGCGGCACACCTCCCTTCATTTGAATTCATTTCCCAATTACATCATTCGGCCAAAGAGAGTATTCTTTGAGGTTTTCGACGGTTTTTCATCCGATTATGCTACCAAACGTCGTGCAATCTCAAATTAACTTCAGGTATTCAATTCTAACCCTGCAGGGAGAATTACTACGGAGTTATTTTCTCGAAATACGCCCAGCAAATTGAAACTCTGTCGAGTAGAAGTTTTCAGAATTGCTCCAAACTGATTCCCAAACGATCACAGGAATCAAGTAAGCATTTCTCCCTTCTCAACCCTCGAGGAACTATAAGTTTCTGGCCGTATTTTACGTAGTTGAATTATAGTTGCTATTAATATCAAAAGTTATCCTTTTACGCTGAATTTGGTATTGAAATTCAGCTCTTTCTCCCAGTATAACGGTTACAGCTGTAAAGAGCTGACGAATCCAAGTTGAAACTCATCGATTATTCGGAAAACGACAGTTGAGGTATGTAAGGCTTAACCCTCGGCAAGTATACTCATTGTACAGTGTTATAACTTATGTTCTCGAATAGAAATAACGGTCCTATATGTTGCAGATAGTCGCTACCAGTATATTGTGATTAGACATGTTGTAATTAGTTGTTGCTGGTATATAGAGATCGAATATGCTGTGATTAGCTGCTGTAAGTAGTTTTCGGTTATATAAGTTCTGGTTAGCTTCTAGAAAATGTATATGGATTGTACCGCAGTATCCCTCATCGAGAAGGAACACGTTACGTATGATACGCGCTAGAAGCATCATAGAAACTCTTCTATTCTCCAGTTCATTGTATTAGTAGGATTGTATGTTCTATTGCCAGGCCTAGACCTTAGAAGCTCGTGAATGGTTATCAGGCCTAAGCTAGTAAGTTGAACAACACAGGCGCAATTAGGTGGTTTAACTACTAGTTTGGCGTTTGTATGGTCAGGAAAGCACACCTAGAGGCCATTGGCGTATCCCTACGCCCCAGGGCCAGAAGTTTAGATAGGAATACCATGTTTTAGAGTCAGCAACCTAAGGTTGTCTAGTAAACTGAGTGATAGCCTGTTACCCTATTAGTTATTACCAGTGATTGTCAGTCTTAGTTGGCTTAGCAGTTATCATATAGGTCACCCAGGAAGTCAGCCCAGTCGTCCAGGTCAAATAGACCCGTAGGTATCCTAAGGGAGGGGACCTTATCAGTAGTTAGAGGCTGGGCCAGCACCTTAGCCGGTTCCTATCACCCACAGGTTGTCAAGAATGGTTAGGTCTATATAAAGTTGTCTATAAGGTTAAGAATCGCCCAGAAAAGTAATATAAGATCCGATTAGACCAAGATAAGGCTTAAGGCACTAGTAAGTACCATGTTAGTACGGTACTACCCACAGGCTAAGGATGTTAGTAAACTTCCTATGGAGGATTAGGGGCCGATCACTCAAAAGCATGTTCAGCCAGTACCAGCCCTACAGTTGTCCTAAGCAGAGGAATGGAGTAGTTAGTCATTCGCGACCCCGCAGTTATTATGAGTTATAGATGTCCGCGCAAGACATATAGAGAGTTGTGTTGGACCACTCCAGATCTCGCCCTATTCAGTCCATACTATTAGAGATCATGATCACTATCAGGATCCTCTGATCAGATACAGGTGCATGGTGTGCCTGCTAGCAGTTTTACAGATTATCCTAGGGGGAAAACAGATTTTTCGAAATCTCAGATTTAATTCTTGCTTGAATCTCAAAAAAATCGCATTTTAAATCTGTTTGGATTTCTGTTCTTTCGTTTGCTGTTGGTACCAAAATCGGTGATATTCGTTCTCAATTTCTTTCTCAGTTCGTTGCTCCTAACCAGGTGATTCCTTAGTTTTTTTCTTTAATTTTTCCTTTGTCCTTTAGATGCTTATGTGCTTTCTGTTTAGATTTCCTTTTAATTGTTTAGTTAAGGGAATTTCTCTTTTAAATTGGTAGTTACGTGACAGATTTCGTTTCTTTTTAATTCCTCTATATTCTATTTGTTTACATTTGTTTAGCTGTTTATTTGTGGAAATGCTTTAGTATCATATTAGTAAGAAATCTTAATTCCTTTCCATTAGTATTAGTATAATTTGACAGTACAAGTTGGATTATTTTCTGCAACTTTATTATTAGGAATAGTTGGTCTTCACTTTCATTTTGCTGTATAAATTAAAGTACGGAATCAATATCTTTTACATTCCAAAATATAGTTTATTTTAGCATATTATCTTTAATTCTCCATGTTCTGACTGACTGACATAAATATGCTGATTATAGTATCTGTTTAGCTGATAATTTAGGTTTTTCCTTTAAAAATATCCCCGTGTTTTCTTAGTTCAGTTCCACTTATTTAATGCCAGTACATATTCAATTGTTCCTTTGGTTGTTATTTAAGTTGCTTTTTGGTGCTATGATTTTTATTTATTTATTTATTTATTTATTTTTAGGCTATTGTTAACCACTGTTGTTATTTCCTTACCTGAGCACGACGTAAACAATAATATAAGTTCAATTTACTACAAGTTGGGGTCATTGTTTTGAGATGGTAAACAAGGAAATGAATTGATCTGAAGTTTAATTGAGCTCTAGAAAAGGCATCGGGTGAAAATTTTGTCTTTTTAAGGTGCTCTTAAATTCAAAGATCTTCACTACCTTTGTCAAGTCTATCCCCGCTCGGTACTATAGTTTTAGTTTAGATTTAATACTTAGCATTATTTCGGTTTTTCAACATATTGTTTCTGCTGGTAATTTAGTTGTTGCTTGGGCTATCTTTAGATTTCTTATATCAAATAGTGATCGATGTAATATTAAGTGTTAGTATATTAATTTTTCTTTGTTTATTTGGCTCTATAAGTCCCGAATTATTTTTTCTATCTTATTTAGGCATAGTCATGTCCTACTGTAGTTACTTTTTTCTCCACTTAGTGATATTCTTTGTTCAATAGCATAAAAATCATGCACTATATCTCTGCCAACATGAACAAAGATTGGTTGTCCTAATTTGCTTTTAGTTCCTTTCTATGATTTTGTAAATAATATGAGGGCATGTGGGTATGATATAAATTCGAACAAGTTTAGTTGTCTATATTTTGAATTTAAGGGGTAATTTCTTATCTTGCTATTCCCCCAGCGTGCCTTTTAAATCGATTAAGGTTTTCGTAACTTTCATGTCTACTTTTTCCCATTATTGTTGCAAGTTACAATAGTTTAGTTATAGTATAAGATTCTGCTCTATTCAGTTGATATTCAAATGAGCTGGGTATTATATTTTGCATTAGTGTCATTCTCCATTTTGATGAAGCACGAATCATCGAGTGAAATATATTGAATATTTTTGCTCCCGAAATTCTTTGTCATTTGCCATGATTAGTATTGCGGGAGAATATTTGCTTTGTCCCTCTAACACAATGTGTGTGTTTTCTATAAGTGTTAGCATCAATTTATCGAAAAGAAAT
Organism: Datura stramonium; assembly: GCA_018107945.1. Lineage (NCBI taxonomy): Eukaryota > Viridiplantae > Streptophyta > Magnoliopsida > Solanales > Solanaceae > Datura > Datura stramonium. The sequence goes on along the minus strand of JACEIK010002721.1, from coordinate 126,323 downwards.
TCTTTTGCTGTTTAATTTTTCTAAGAAGAAGAAACATACATTTATGTCTGGATATCACTTGAGATTAAATATTTCTATCTTCTAACCAAGGTTTTTGGTCATTTAGTTTAGCCGCAGGCGGTTCAGTAATAATATCTCCTTCTCTTTATCTTAGGTTTGTTGTCATCCTATTAGAAACAAAGGAATAAGTATTGGAATTTTCTTAAGATTTAATCCATTGTTCAAACACTGTCATTAGTGTTAATGTGGTGGGTGGATTAACTATGAGATTTATTTTGAGTAAATAAGTTATCTTGATTGTTTTCAATTTAAGTGATGTGATTTGTTTGGGGAAATACATATCAGAACGTGGGGGTTAGAGTCAAGTTTACGACATTATCCGTTAGAAACAAAGTGGGACTATATTCTCTTATACGAATTGTTGCATAGATTAATTGTTCATGCATTTCGAATTTCCTGTCGTTTACATTAGATTAATTCTCTTCTTTTCTTTCATGCCACATGTGAAACCATCATCGACAAGTCCAATGGGCTACCACTTGCATATTGCGTGCTGGGTCAAGGAACCAATACAATATTATCTTTCGAGTCAGCCTTGCAATGAATGAACAGGGACCCAAAAGCGAAGCTGCGAATCATGGAATTCGAATTTGAGCCAAATATCACAAGTTTATTGCCATTTTGTATTTATTTTCTTACACTTATTCTTTCGTGAAATGTGATACTAACATTATAGTGGTTTTCTCTTGCTTAACGTAGATGAATACCCATCAAAGTGGATTATGAGTCGCCATTTTTCACATCTTGAATTTTCACTTCCGTGACGTAATAACTTTGTTAAATAAATCCATTTTCATATGTTTTCCTATACTTAAATATATATATATTTTTTAAAAAGAATCGAGCGAAATAGGGG
>JACEIK010002721.1:12448-27387 GCA_018107945.1 Datura stramonium | reverse complement strand
ATAATAATGTGTATATATGTGGAGAGACAACACGGTTAGTTGGTCTTCTAAAATAATTTATTGTTGATGTCATAATATGTTTTACATAAATGGCAAAATAAACTTGAGATGATGATTGTTGATTAAGTTGTTGTGAAATTTGAATTTTTTGAGATGTATATGTGTTCCTTCAAATTGTCTTATAAGTGGTTGAACATTGGTAGATATAGCTCCCCATCTGATGAGAGTAACTTGATGTCCCTGGAAAGTCTAGCTAACTGGCCGAATGATAAAATCCACCTGATATGATGATGAGAGGATAACATGCCTTGTCCTTAGATGAGTGGCTCATGCCCGATGGAAGCATCCGGGGGAGTGATTATGATTGAGTGACTCGTGTTTGATGGAAGTATCCGGACGAGCGAATAAGCGGGAGCAGGTACCACACCAGTACTATACATGGATTTCTATAGTCCCCTATAGGTCATGATTAGAAGGGCAGAAATAAGACCCTCTAACATGTATGTACAATGATGAGTGTGAGTGAGTGTGTGGTGATGTAACGGAGGCATGTGTCTGGCATATTACCGAAGTGAAGTTATGTAAAAAGAAATTGATACTTGAGAATTCATGTGTTTATATTTGATAAGTAAGTCGCTGAATTGGTTCATTGAGCTTGTCATGTGTGCAATCCTTCTGAATTGATGACTGAATGGGAAAAACTACTAAGTGTGGGAACAAGGTTGACAGTTGGGTTGTAGTACTTCCTATGCAGTACCGTTGCAGCGGTACTATAACCGCCATAGTGAGACTGCCGCGGCGGCAGTAATCCCGCTACAGTAAGGCCTAATCTAGTTACCAGGTCAACTTAGACCTTGCTCTGAACAATTTTAGAAATAGGGTTGTGAAATGGGTAATTGTTTTCGTGTATGGTTGTTGTGACTTCTATTTATATACTCATTATTATCTAATGTTGGATGATGATGCCTACCAGTATATTGTGTCGTACTGAATGCTACTCCTGCACTTCTTTTCAAAATGCAGACTATGATTCAGTAAATTCCTCTAGATCCCATCCGTAGAGCAGCCGCAGACAATTGAAGGTGATAGGATCCGATGGAGCTTCCATGACTCCACCACAAAGAATGTCTCTTATCTGGACATGAACTTATTATTTTATTAAATTTATTCTTCCTAGACGATGTTAGGTATACGTCCTCAAGTAAAATGACTTTTTCAGTTTTTGAGAATGTAATAGATCAAGTTATGATTGTTCTTTATTTCTATTTCAAGTCTTCCGCTATTTATTTTTAGAATGTCTATTTATTCATATTGCTGCTGAAATTAGGTAATTAGTTGGGACTCATTGGTTCTCCCACTGGGGGAGACTGTGCAGGTGCCAATCATAAGTCGTGACAAAGTTGATATCAGAGTCCTAGGTTTATTTATCTCATCGTACGAGGACAATTCTAGTAGAGTCTTGCGGATCGGTGCGGAGACTTCTGTTACTTATCTTTGAGAGGCTACAGAACTTTAGGAAAACTCCCCTCTTTCTATCCTTTTTGTGCTATTTCTTGATTCCTTGTATTTGAAAATTTATTTCTTTATTTCTCTCATAGATGGTGAGGACACGCGTAGGAGTAATCAGAAAGGAAGCACCCAAGCCAGAGGTGGCAGCCACAGTTCTTGACAAAGGACAAGGACGAGGCTGAGGCCACGAGCGAAGGCCTGGTGCTGTCATAGGTAGGGCCCGCGCTCCTGGTCTCGCTCGGGAAAGGTCAGCATCTCCAGTGCCTCCAGTATTTTAGGACAAAGTGGCAATAGAGGTGGAGGTATCGACACAGGGAGAGGTAACGACTACTCCGACTTCTTTCGAGGTCTTAGATCAGGTGCTAAATCTTCTGAGCAGACTTGTGGGTAACATAGTAGGACCAACAACTCCAGCAGGGCAACAATCGGGAATACAACATACAGCCATTGTGGCTCCCCTTATGGACGATACATCTAAGGCGGCTATGTTTTTGAGACCGGTGGTAGGGTTGGTAATGACTGGGGATGAATATGATCTATTTTGGAGGTTCAAAAAGATGAAGCCTCCCATCTTCTACGGCACTAAGGCTGAGGACTCCTACGAGTTCATCATTGACTGCCATGAGAGGCTCCATAAAATGGGAGCAGTGGAGAAGTATGGGGTGGAATTTGTTACTTTTCAGCTAATGGGTGACGCCAAGCTTTGGTGGAGAGCATTAGTGGAGTATAGACTAGCAGGGTCACCGCTACCGACCTGGACTCAGTTCTAATTCACTTTCCTTGAGAAATATGTGCCTCGTACCCTGCGAGATCGGAGGTGAGACGAATTCACCACCATCAAGCAGTGGACCTCTTCAGTTGCAACCTATGAGGCTCGATTTCACTCACTGTCCAGGTACGCGCTTCCTTTATTGCCCACTGAGAGGAGAGGATTAGGCACTTTTTTAAGTGCCTAAACGTGAGCCTTCAGTTGTCAGCCTTACAGATGGTCTCAGCAGGTAAGACCTTCCAGAAAGTGGTAGAGTTCGTGAAGAATTTGGAGGGGTTAAGCAAGATGGTTATGCGAGGAATGCCGAGAAGAAGGCAAGAAAGGTGGATACCTTTAGTGGTTCCTTTCCTAGGACTCTGATTCGCCAGGGGTACTCGGAAATCCCTATTCGGTCGGCTATGAAGGTATTAGCCGGGGGTCCGTTAGGAAACATTCGGCGGCCTTCAGGTATAGTTGGGAGCACCTAGATGGTTTGCTCAAACTTTAGGGCTCACCCTATCTCCTCCGTTCTGGCTCAAAAACTGGTGATTGATAAGGTATGTCTTGAGTGTAGGGAGTATGGCCACATTCGTAGATGGTGTCCCGGGTTTGGACAGGTGAGTAGATTGTTCCTTACCCAGCTCTGAGCTCCGACCACAACAAGGGATGAGGTAGTGCATTTAGCAGGGATAGCCCTTAGCTTGGGCAGGGCAGTCAGCCAGCAGTTATAGGTAGTACACAGCCTGGTAAAGGGGGTGTCCACATGGGAAAGAGGGGTATTCAGCTCAGTAGAGGGGATACATAGCCCAGCAGAAGCGGGTCTTAGGTAGGTAATCAGGCTCACTTCTATGCATTTTCCGGTCGACATGAAGCAGAAGATTCAGAAGCAGTTATCACAAGTACTATTCTTGTATGTGACAAAATAACTACTGCTTTATTTGATCCTGAACTATTTCCTATGTGTCTGCCTATTTTACTAAGGTATTGGATCTTGCTTGTGATGTTACTGATATTCCGATTCATGTGTCTACTCCTATTAGAGATTCTGTGGTTGTGGATAGGATTTGTCATGCATGTTCGGTGGACTTTATGGGTTGTGATATGCAGGTAGACTTGATGATCTTAGAAATGGTAGACTTGAATTTGATGTTATTTTAGGGATGAGCTGGTTGTCTCCTTACCATGCCATTCTACATTTCCATGCTAAAACAGTCACCATAGCGATGCCAAGTTCGTCTAGGTTAGAGGGGAAGGGAATTTTAGCCCTACTCCTAAAAAGATTATCTCCTATATTCATGCTCGAAAATTGATACAGCGAGGGCGTTCAGCTTATCTTTCCCACATTTGGGATACCAGTTTAGAGGGTCCCTCCATAGAGTCTGTCCTAGTAGTTCGTGAGTTTCGAGAGGTATTTCCCACGGATTGCCTGGCATGCCGTCGGACCGTGACATTGACTTCTACATATATTTAGAGCCAAGGGCCCGACCTATTTCCATACTTCCATACCTTACGACACTAGATGAGTTGAGGGAACTCAAGGAGCAGTTGCAAGAGCTGCTTAATAAAAGGTTTATCAGGTCGAATGTCTCTCCATGGGGTGCCCCGGTGTTGTTTGTGAAAAAGAAAGATGGTAGCATGCAGATGTGCATTGATTACCGTCAACTGAATAAGGTAATCATTTGAAATAAATATCCTATTCCTCGAATAGATAACCTGTTTGATCAGTTACATGGGCAACGGTATTCTAAAGATTGATTTAAGGTCAGGTTATCATCAGCTAAAAATTCATGTTGAGGATACTCCGAAGACAGCTTTCCAGACCAGGTATGGGCATTATGAGTTCCCGGTCATGTTATTTGAACTCACTACTACTCCAGCAGCGTTCATGAGCCTGATATATGGTATCTTCAAACCCTATCTGGATTCCTTTGTAATCATTTTTATTTATGATATTTTGATTATTCCAAAACTAAGCAGGAACATGAAAATCACCTAAGGATTGTGTTAGGGCTGCTGAAGGAGAAGTAACTTTATGCAAAGTTCACTATATGTGAATTTTGGCTAGAACCGGTGTCATTATTTTGGGAATGTAATCTCCAATAAAGAAATTAAAGTGGACATACAGCAGGTGGAAGTGGTCTGAAATTGGGCTAGGCCCACTACGGTGCAGAGCTTTATGAGGTTGGCTAGTTATAACAGCCAGTTTGTGAAGGGTTTTACGACCATTGCCTCTTAATTGACAAGGCTGACCCAAAAGGATGTGCCATTCTTGTGGTTCAAAGAATATGAAGAGAGCTTCCAAAAGCTCAAAACCTTGCTAACCACGACACCTATTCTAACACTACATGTAGAAGGTAAAGATTTTATGGTTTATTGTGATGACTAATAGTCTGGATTTGATGCTATGTAATGTAGGAAGGACAGGTCATTGCTTATTCTTAGAAACAACTGAAGGTGCATGAGAAGAACTACCCCATGCATGACCTAGAATTGGCAGTGGTAGTATTTGCCCTGAAAATATGAAGGCATTACTTGTACGGGGCCTGTTGTGAGGCGTTTACAGACCATCGCAGCTTGCAGTACGTGTTCTCATAGAAGGATCTCAATCTGAGATAGCGGAGGTGGATGAAATTCTTAAGGACTACGATGTCACAATTCTATATCATCCAGAGAAGGCAAATATGGTGACAGATGCCTTGAGCTGGAAAGTAGTGAGCATGTGCAGTTTGGTTTGTTTGGAAGCTATCTTCAGACATTGGCCAAAAACCTGGTGAAACTCACATTAGCAGAGACGGGAGGGATATTAGCCAGTGTGGAGGATAAGTCGTCGTTGCTAGAGGAAGTGAAATCTAGGCAGTTTGAGGATTCAAGGCTGAGTAAGATTTGTGACCAGGTCCTACGAGGGGAGGCGACAATAGATGATAAAGGAACTCTGAGGATAAGGGGACGTGTATGTGTTCCCCGAGTTAGGGAGCTAATCAAAACTATCTTGTTAGAAGCTTATAACTCGAGGTACTCTATCTATCCTGAAGTTACTAAGATGTATCATGACCTGAAGCGACACTATTGGTAGAGCAGAATGAAGAAGGACATTCTTGAGCATGTTCCCCATTGCCTAAACTATCAGCAGGTGAAATATGACATCAAAAGCCTGGGGGAGTACTTCAGAGAATGCCCATCCCAAAGTGGAAGTGGGAGAGAATAACAATGGACTTCGTGGTTAGCCTTCCAAAGACGTTGGGGAAGTTTGACTCAATTTGGGTTATTGTTGACAGACTAACTAAGTCTGCCCATTTCTTGCCTATTCAAGTGACTTACAATGCTGAGAGATTGGCCAAACTATATGTGAAAAAGGTGATTCGTTGCATGGGGTGCCAGTTTCGATCATCTCAGTTAGGGATATGCAGTTCACTTCCCACTTATGGAGGACCTTGCAGGCTGAACTAAGTACGAGGTTGGATTTGAGCATGACTTTTCACCTGCAGAAAAACGGACAATCCAGACATTGGAGGATATACTTCAAGCCCATGTGATCGATTTTAAGGGCCATTGGAATAAGTTTTTACCATTGGCTGAATTTGCTTATAACAACAGCTATTAACTTAAGAATTAGCATGCTACCATTTGAGGATCTATATGGAAGGAAATATAGATCTCCAATCAGTTGATTTGCTGTGTTTGAGATGAGACCAGGGGGCACTGATTTTCTAAAAGAATCCTCGGAGAAGGTTAGGGTGATCCAGGAACGACTAGTGGTTACTCAAAGAAGGTAGAAGAAGTACGCAGATAAAAAGGTGAGAGATATGGAGTTCATGGTGGGAGAGAAAGTTTTACTCAAGGTTTCCCTCATGAAGGGAGTGATGCAATTTGGAGAGCGGACAAGCTTAGCCCGAGGTACATTAGGCCATTTGAGATTCTTCGACGTGTGGGAGAGGTAGCTCATGAACTGGCTCTGCCGCCAGGGTTGTTAGGAGTATATCTAACGCTTCATGTCCCCATGTTGAATAAATACCATGGGGATGGGTCTTACATAATTAAATGGGATTCAGTGTTGCTTGATAAGAACCTGTCTTACAAGGAAGAGCTTGTAGCTATATTAGACAGGGAGTTCGCAAGTTAATATCGAAGGTGATCTAACGGTAAAGGTCTACTAGAAGAATCGTTCCATTGAGGAAGCAACTTGGGATACGAAAGCTAACATGCGAGGCAGATACCCGCAGCTGTTTGAGGAATTAGGTATTTTTTCCTTACTTCCTTAGGCCGTTCCAGGATGAATGGTGCATTAATTGGTATCTGATGTAATGATCCGTATGACGTTACAGGGAAAACAAGTCCAGAACACCCTCTTTTTGCCTATGTTGCAGGCGGGAAAGTGTTGGGTAGGTGTTAGTTAAATTTGAGTTTGAGGAATGGTTGTTGTGTAGGGGAATAAGAGTAACTGGTTATCGAGGGACTATTCTAGCGAGACCATTACTACGGTCAGAGGCCTGCCATAACAGACAGGGGGAGTAACCATTAGATCTATCGTGGTGGTTTTCTGACCACCAAAGCGAGTCCACTGCAGTGAAAATGTGACCGCTGTAGCGGATGAAGGAAGGCATTAGGTGGCTTTTAAGTGGAATTTCGGGGTTTCCACCCCATTATTCTAAGGCACAAAAACTGAAGACTATAGGAGCAATTTTCTAGGGATGCAAGGTTTCATATTCTTGAGGTAATAATTCTTTCTCATCCCTTCTGTCTTTTGATTCCCTAACAACCTAAGACAAAAGGGGGTGAATCATTTCTAGTGAAATTCTAGGTAAGAACCCTAGAACTGAAAACTAGGGCAAGTGGAATGGGTATTTGTAAGCGTTGATTCCTAGGCCTAGAAGTGGGTAATTAACACTTCCTAGGGAGAATATGATGCATTATTTCATCTTTAAGATAATTTGAGACTTAAAGTCATAAATCTTGGACCTTTAGCATTAAAGATTGCTTGAAAATTATTGGAGTAGAAAATTCATGAATTAGGTCGGAATGGTTGTTGGGAGGTTAGGGAATGATGATCTAACTCATGGGTGGTACTGAATTAAACAGTGGTAATGGGTAGAATTGGGGGATTTTTAAATTTCCAAGATCCTTATTCGAAGAAAAATTATAAATTACCTGGTAATTATTGTTATAGATTTCGAACGTTCCAAGACTTTGAGAAAATGCAAGGCTCCTGCGGAGTAGCTGACTTCTCGTACCCTACAACCAAGGTAGGTTATGATTTATAAGGAGTTAGTCTTTACATAATGATGTGTATATGTTTAGAGTGACAACATGTTTAGTTGGTATTCAAACATAATTTATTGTTGATGTCATGATATGTTTCACATAAATGGAAAAATAAATTTGAGATGATGATTGTTGAATAAGTTGTTGTGAAATTTGAATGTTTTGAGACATATTCAAATTGTCATATAAGTGGTTGAACATTGATAAATATATCTACCCAGCTTATGAGAGTAACTTGATGTCCCTGTAAAGTCAGGCTAAATGGACAAGTGATAAAATCCACCTAATATGATAATGAGAGGATAACATGCCTTGTCCTGAGATGAGAGAATCATGTCTGAGAGGAGCATCCGGGCGAGCGATTATTATTGAGTGACTCGTGTTTGAGGGGAGCATCTGGATGAGCAAATGAGTGGGAGCGTACCATGCCTGTTCTGTACATAAATTTCTAGAGTCCTCTATAGGTCATGACTGAAAGGGCAGAAATAAGACCCTCTAGCATATATGTACAACGATGAGTGTGAATGAGTGTGTAGTGATGTGATGGAGGCGTGTGCCTAGTACATTACCAAAGTGAAGTCATATAAAAAGAAATTGATGCTTGAGAATTCATGTGTTTATATGTGATAAGTAAGTCGCTGAATTGTTCCATTGAGCTTGTCATGTATGCAATCCTTTTAAGTTGATGACTGGCTAGGAAAAATTGCTAAGTGTATGAACAAGGTTGACAGTTGGGTTGTAGTACTGCCTACGCAGTATCGTTGTAGTGTTACTATAACTGCCATAGTGAGACTGTTGCTGCAACAATAACCACGCTACTGTGAGGCCTAATCCAGTAAGCAAGCCAGCTTCGACCTTGCTCTGAACAATGTTTGAAATAGGATTGTGAAATGAGTAAATATTTTTGTGTATGGTTGTTGTGACTCCTTTATATATATTCATTATTATCTAAGGTCGGCCGATGGTGCCTACTAGTATATTGTGTTGGACAAAATGCTACTCCTGCACTTCTTTTTTGAGTGCAGACTGTGATCCAGAAAAATTCTCAACCCCATATATAGAGAAGCCGCAGAAAATTGAAGGTAAGTGGATCTGGTAGAGCTGCCATAACTCCACCATAAAGAATGTCTCTTGTATGGCATGAAATTTTATTAAATTTGTTCTTCCTAGACGATGTTAGGTAGACGTCCTAACGTACAATGACTTTCATTTTTTGGGGATGTAATAGGTCGAGTTGTAATTGTTCTTTTGTTCTATTTCAAGGCTTCCGCTATTTGTTTTTAGAATGTCTATTTATTCGTATTGCTGCTAAAATTGGGTAATTAGTTTGGACTTGTTGGATCGACAACTGCGGGAAATTGTGTGGGTTCCAATCTTGGTTGCTTGGGTCATGACAATTGTAAGATATGATGCTCCTCATCGCATGAGCCTAAACTGTAAGTTATAATGTTCTTGGACACACGAGCCTAAAGTTTGAGGTAGGTGAGGCTATGTTGATAAAACCTGATTTCNCGCATGAGCCTAAACTGTAAGTTATAATGTTCTTGGACACACGAGCCTAAATTGTATGTCCCAAAGCCTGTTGAATTTGAATTAAATCATCAAATTAGATTCAAATAGTGAAGCTCTTTAAATTCAAGCTAAATCTTTAAGTTTCAATGCTCTTTGATACTTGAGCTTAAACTGCATATTACGTAACTCCTCAAATTCCAGTCAAATATTAAAATTGTGAAGCTCTTCGAGTTTGAGCTAAATGTTCACATTATAATGCTCCTCATTGTATGAGCCTAAACTGCAAGTTGGTAATACACTCCTTCATGCACGACCATAAACTGCGTGTTATTCCTGGCCTACAAGAGTATAAACTATGCACGGCTCAAAAAAAATATCTGTTAGATCAAAAAACCTTACAAGAAGCAGTCTATGTAAACATTACTACACAAAAGGTCCGCTCGGTTGAAAACCTCACAAGGGGTATCCTAGGAAAAATGTTAGGACAAAAAAGGTCCGCTAGAATGAAAACCTCGTAAGAGGCGGCCTAGGCAAAAATTAGGACGTAAAAAAAAGAACTTACTTTTTATGAACTACGAAATGACTAATCCTCTTCATCAAGGTATGTAGGTAGCTTAAAGTTTCATTCTAAGTTCAGTCTCATGAGTTCAAAAATATATATCACTCGTTGTTCGAGTGAGCTATGATGGAATAGGATACACGTGACCAGATATATGAAGATCAAATCTACAATTTTTCTTTCATTGAAATTTGGACCTCCACTAAATACTGGTGGTTAAAAGGGGGAGAATCTCCAAGACAACTAGGTGTCTCCAATGAGACGACTATAATCTCTTTGCAAGTTGTCAAGTATTCAAATTAAAGCCTCAAATCAATCACGTTTTCAACTTGAAGCCTTTAAATCCTCCAAGTATTCAAGATGAATTTCTCAAATTCATGAAGTCTGGAAGTTGAAGTCTTCATCTATGCCAAGTTTACAAATCCACCACATCTATGAGACTTCAAATCAGTCATATTTTCAAATCAAAGTCTTAACATCTGCAAGTTGAAGTCTTCAAATTTACCTAGTCTTCAAGTCGAGGCCTTCTAAATTTTCAGTCTTAAGATGGACAAAATTTGTCTCTTTTCACTTAAGACAGCCTTTGCACGGATTTATCCCTAAAATGATCTCTAAATTTTTAGTTTTAAGGTGGAAAAAAATTGTCCTTTTGCACCTTAAGATGACTTTTGTTCAGATTTATCCTTAAAATTATCTCTAAATTTTTAGTCTTAAGGTGGACAAAAATCTATCTCTTTGCACCTTAAGTTGTCCCTTTTATGGGTTTATCCTTAAAATAATCTCTAAATTTTCAATCTTAAGATGGACAATTTTTTCCCTTTACACCTTAAGTGTCATGCCTCGAGCCTATACCCTGGGCGTAACACGGTACTTGAAGCCACAAGTGACCCCAAGTCAACCCTTGGTCTATCAGTTACTAGCATTATGAGTAAACAAACACAACGGAACTTTGAAATAATAACATAAAATATTTATGAGAGACAAGTCTGAGAACATAAAGTTTAAATAATTGAATAATACTGATAAGTCTGAAAATCATGTCTGTCTGAAAGCCATCTAACTGAGGAGTTGCTGGGACAAGCCCCCAGCTAACTCTAAGTATAACTTAAAATAATACATGACAGAAAGAAATAGATAATGCCCTCAGATGAATGAGGACTCACACTTCACTGCTGAGATGGAGAATTCATACTGCGACATCTAACAGTGATGAGTCTGAGAACCTGCAGCTGTATCATGAAAAGAAACAACATAAAAAGAATGTGTCAGTACTTTGAATGTACTGAGTAAGTGGAGAAACATAACTGGATATAAAGTCTGAACTAAAATGACACGCAATGAACAATATGTAAGCTGAACTGAACTACTGATATAATCTGAAATGGTCAAGATGACTCTGTCTAATGGTCAAGGACATGCCCTAAGTCTGAAACACTGACTCTGAGATATTGAACTGAGCTGCTTATTCTGACACTGAACTGGACTAACTAGTGGGAGAGTCTATAACCGACATTTAACCATGTGAGCTAGACGTGGAGTCCGATGTATACACCCCACCGGTAGGACCCAATATACCTTGTCAGGGTATAAAGGTATGAACTGAGTGATCAAAAAAATCTGCGGCCAATCAGGCCAATTAATACTAAAACCTATGCCTGGCAACGTAGTTCTGGGAACCTAGGTGCGCTGGAACCCCGACCAGCTCGTTGCTAAGTTCTACTCCCATTGAAAAACCTAAACTGAACTACTAAGCTGATAACTCAAAACTGGGGTCCAAGACTAGTAAGGGACGTATATCTGCATGTACATTGAGAGTCTTATCAGACCAAATTCTGAAACTGGGTTCTAGACGGGTCAGAGCTGCTTGTCTGGAAGCGTTGTAACCGTCTAAGAACAAGCTGTAACTGAACTGGTGTCCTCGGGCTGGTCAGAGCTATATCCTAAGATTTCATGACCGCTTATTGGACCAAAACTATAAATCTTAGTATGATTCTGATAACTGAGAGGCAACACTTACATCTCGAAATAAGACTGAAGTCAAACTGATCAGTTGATAATTTTCTGAAAGATTCTGAAGAAACTCTACGTTCTAACTAGTCTAAACTACTAGCAGCTAATAGAGAACTTAGCTTATCCCAACAATACGGGAGTTTCATAATATAGAGCAATTTCAAGAATTCTAGGAATTTCATTCAATAGGACTAAAGTCATTCTCATTAATGGAATATCTACTCAACATATATAAATATATAGGAAATTCTAGAAAATTCAGCCCATAGCATTGTTCATTTGCTAGAGGAATTTTTCTAAGAAAAATCATAACTCGAAAGTTAGGGCTTAGATTCACTTTTGTATAAACACCGACAATTTGATAGGAATTTATGGGGATCATACTCGAAAACTCAGGGCTTAAAACTGATAGATGAAATTGAAGAGGATTTTGGGGACACAAGGGAAGAACAATCCCCTTGCTAAATCCCCACATACCTGATGAAGAACCCACAAAAATCTTGAGAAATTGAGGGGAATAACGCTGCCCTAGTTCTTGCTCTGAGAATTCCTGAGAGAACTTACGGTTTTTTTCTGAGTGCTTGAGTGAGAAATGAGTATTGGAACCGTCTAACCCAACTAAAAGGTCTAAATTTATGTCTAAGACAACGTAGTTTAGGGACTAAGTAGATATGAGATTACTAAAATAATCCTAGTAAAAATTCTGAAAACTGGTCGACGAGGTCCTAACGGGTCACTCAATGAGTCGTCCCTTGTGACCACGACTCGTCACACTATCCGTTAAGTACAATGGTTTTCTAGTCACCTGGGTTCATTGCGGGCAACCCAAAGATTCTTTAGAGGTGACCACGACTCGTGGTCACCATCCGTCAAGTACACTGCCTCAACTTTTAGAAAATTCTCATCCCACTAGCAACGACTCACCTCACGACTTGTTAGGACGGACCATGAATCGTGGGGTCCGTTGTCAAGTATACTACCTCAATCCTTCCTTTCCCATACTTTTTTCCCTCCTTACGACTGACTTAACGAGTCGTTAGGTCTCATAACGACTCATTACGTCAGTCGTTCTGAGGCATTTTCTGCAGATTTGCATATTTCCTATTTTAAGCCCCGAAATTGGATATTGAATTTCCATGGTGTTACAATATCTCCCCCTTGTAAACATTCATCCTCAAATGTCCGAAAACACAGGAAGCAGAAAATAACAATCAAAACCTTCAAATACTGCTCATTTAACTCCAAAACTGTCGGAATGACTATCTCCGTTTCAAAATACATACATGAACTGATTTTTCTTTTCATACATACATTTAAAAACATAAAAGAGACTTGAACATTTGAACTGAATCATGAAAACTAAATAGAGTTCTAGAGTCAAAACTAATATCTCAAATTGTGCTGGAGCCGGTAGGGAAAAAGTGCGGCTATTTTGCCATCATAACCGCTTCGGCCTCCCACATAGCTCCCTCAACCTGCTAATTCCTCATAAGACTTTGACTGAAGCCATTTCCTTGTTCCTCAGCTTACGCACCTAACGGTCAAGGATCTGGATATTTCCTCATATGTGAAACTATCTTTTATTCCTACGCTGTCCAATGGCATAACTTAGGTTGGATCTCCGATGCACTTCTTTAAAAGTGACACATGGAAAAATGGGTGTACAACTGCTAGTTCTGAAGGTAACTCTAGTATCATAAGCCACATTGCCTATACACCGCAAAAATCCTATAAGGTCCCACATACCTCAACTGAGCTTCCCCTTCTTTCCAAACCTCATCACCCTTTCATGGGCAAAATTTTCAGGTATACCCAGTCATCAACTGCAAACTCCAACTCTCTTCTCCTCACATCGGCATGATTTTTGGCGGCTCTGAGCTATTTTCAGCCTTTCTTGGATGAGCTGAACTTTCTGCATTGCCTCATGAACTGAGTCTGGCCCTATCAAGGTGGCTTCACCAACTTCGAACCACCCTATAGGAGATCTACACCTTCTACCATACAATGCTTCAAATGGGGCCATCTGGATGCTAGAATGGTAGCTGTTGTTGTACGCAAACTTGATAAGAGGCAGATGGTCATCCCAATTACCCTTAAAATCAATCACGCACGCTCTTAGCATATCTTCTAGAGTCTGAATAGTCCTCTCAGCTTACCCATCTGTCTGCGGGTGAAAAGTTGTATTGAGCTTGAGCTGAGTGCCAAGTCCCTTCTGAAAGACTTCCAGAAACGGGAGGTGAACTGGGTACCCCTGTCTGAAATAATGGCCAATGGCACCCCATGAACTCTAACTAGTTTCCAACTATAAAGATTAGCATAGTTCTCAGTTGAATCTGTGATTTTGACTGGGAGGAAATGTGCTGATTTAGTCATCCGATCTACTACCACCTAGATTGAGTCATGCTATTGGAAAGTCCGAGGTGGACCCATAATGAAGTCCATGTGTCACGCCCCGCCTTAGGGGGTATGACTGGCACCTGGTGCCCTACTTGGACCTGAACTGCTAGACTACTGTGCCTAAGCACATCTGGTGCCTGGCTGACTCTAACTAAGATTCATGGAATCAATGGGCTATATAACGGCTGTAAATACAGCCTCCGGCCGACTGGGCCTATAGCCACCTGTACTGTAACATCAGCTAACCAGAATCANTACTGTAACATCAGCTAACCAGAATCATACTCATATAGGGAAACCTATGCGGGCCGACAAGGCCACCATGCTGTCTAGTCATCTCTAAATCAATAACAAAGGCTGAACAACTACGTGACCGCCAAGGTCACCACTACTAACTATATACGGCCCCACACGGCCAACATAAACAACAATACTAAACAGCTAAACATACGCACGGCCCCACACGACCGACACAACTAACCATAGGTAGATATATCTACACAATCTGCAAGCCTCTAGGAATACTGATAAGATGGTCGGGACAGGGCCCCGATCTACCCATACTATAAAATAAAAGAAAGTGATATAAACCTATGAATATCAAGCTTCGGATGATAGGAGCTGATGACTCTGCGCTGCCTAGGATCACGAGTGATCGACTCCTCGTCTATAGGTACCTGCAGGCAAGTAATGCAGCGCTCCAAATGGGCGTCAGTACCACTGGTACCGAGTATGCAAAGCAAACTGGTCATAATTGAATATAAACAACAAAACTAGAAACTCTGAACAGTAGAAAATATCTGGAACTGTCTGGACTGGTAGAATCTGAAACAGGCTTTCTTGTACTGAGAGTAAGGCAGGAGCATACCTGTCGTCGTGGCGATCTGCTGTCTATCAGCTAATAAATAACATATATACATATATATAACAAACAAGGACCAATAC